>ML334194.1:0-90776 GCA_005239505.1 Nicotiana paniculata
CTATTCATCCGAGAGGTTAGCTGAGATCTATGTCAGGGAGATTGTTCGCCTTCATGGTGTGCCGGTATCTATCATTTCGCACCGGGGCATGCAGTTTACTTCGCATTTCTGGAGAGCAGTTCAGTGAGAGTTAGGCACCCAGGTGGAGTTGAGCATAACATTTCATCCTCAGACGGGTGGACAATCCGAGCGGACTATTCAGATATTTGAGGATATGATCCGATCTTGTGTTATTGACTTTTGAGGATCATGGGATCAGTTCATGCCTTTAGCAGAGTTTGCCTACAATAACAGCTACCAGTCGAGTATCCAGATGGCTACTTATGAGGCTTTATATGGTAGGCGGTGTCGATCTCCGGTTAGATAGTTTGAGCCGGGAGAGGCTCGGTTGTTGGATACAGATTTGGTTTAGGAGGCCTTGGACAAGGTCAGGATCATTCAGGATAGGCTTCGTACAGCTCAGTCCAGGCAAAAGAGTTATGCAGATCATAAGGTTCGAGGTGTGGCTTTCATGGTTGGTGAGCGAGTATCGCTCCGAGTGTCGCCTATGAAGGGCGTGATGAGATTTGGGAAGAAGGGCAAGCTTAACCCTAGGTTCATTGATTCGTTTGAGATTCTTGATCGAGTGGGAGAGGTGGATTATAGACTTTCATTGCCACCTAGCTTATCAGCCGTACATCCAGTTTTTCATGTGTCCATGCTTTGGAGGTATCACGGCAATCCAGCCCACGTGTTAGATTTCAGCACTGTCCAGTTGGACAAGGACTTATCTTATGAGGAGGAGCAGGTAGCTATTCTAGACCGGCAGATTCATCAATTGAGATCTAAGAGTTTCCCTTCTGTTCGTGTTCAGTGGGGAGGTCAGCCTCCTGAGGCATCGACCTGGGAGTCCGAGTCCGAGATGCGGAGCCGTTACCCTCATTTATTTCCCGACTCAGGTAGTTATTTCTTCTGTCCGTTCGAGGATGAATGATTGTTTTAGAGGTGGAGAATGTGACGATCCAAATGGTCATCAACCCTCTTACGCTTCTTTCATGCATTTAAATGAAGTTGTCACATCATGATATATTTTCCAATGTTAAGTTTACTCTTACGTTCTATATTTGAAGTTGTTAGTACAAGTTCTATATTTTATTGTCAAGCTTACTCTTATATGCTTTAATTGAATTTGTTACCTCTTTTATTGTCAAGCTACCTCTTTTTATTGTTGAGTTATTCTTATTTGAGGTTTCATTACATGTTACCCCTTGTGTTGTCCTTATTTGAAGTTGTTATCACATTCATTTGAGTTATTCTTATTTGAAGTCGTTATTATATTTTATCTCTATCGTTGTTGAGTTATTCTTATTTGAAGTCATTATTATATGTTAGCTCTTTCATTGCTGAGCTTATTCTTCCATTTCATTGTGTTGTTGTAATTCTTGTGTTATTCTACTTACCGTACTCTCAGGTTATTATTGTTGTTGTTGTACTCAGTGTTGTTGAGCCGTGAGTTATGTATTGTTGTGTTATTGGTATTGTTGTTATGGAAATGTTGTGTCATATAGGCACTTGTGGTGCGATTTATTATGTTGTTGTGTTTTGGCACATGTGGAGATGTTGAGAGGATTATCGGGGTGGTTGTATGTGAGTTATCCGTGCTATTGTTATTATTGATATTTGCGCATGTGACAAGACAAGGTGGATAAATTATTGATGTCCGTGTGGCAAGACAAGATGTGCATTTACTAATTATTTTGCAACGACGAGACAAGGAGGGCTATGTCGTGGATGATTTGTGATGGCTTGGTGTCACTACCCCAAATCCTAAACTGGCCATGATGGCGCCTATCGTGGGACTAGGCTAGCCAACAATCACATAATTACAGTTTCTTCATAAAATCCCAACCATTTTCAAACATTTCATAAGGTATATAGAATTACTGAAGTCATTAGGCAAAATAACCGCTAAATAGTCTACACCATCCCCAAAATCCGGAGTCAACATGTCATGAGCATCTAAGAAATATACCAACAAGTCTACTATTATATTACAAAACCTCCGAATGAATAACTAGATACAACAAAAGAAGGGAAAACAGAGATGATGTTGACGCTGAACAGCTACCTCTATATCCGAACTCTGGCTCCCAGAGAATAGATGGCTAACGTTCAGTATCAGCACATGTATCTGCACACAGGTGTGCAAGGAGTAATGTGAGTACGCCAACTGAGTAGTAATGAAAATAAATCAAGTCTAAGCGGCAAGAAACACATAAAAATCAATATCATCAGTTTGCAATATGCACATCCTTTCTTTCCAACAGTATATACATAGGTATATGAAATCAACATGCCTTGAAAACCAACTTTAGTAAAATCCTTTGAAAAATGTGTTTCCCAAAAATTTCAGAGATAAAAATAGCCGAAAGATTTAGTGTAAAAATGAAATAAATCATAAGTAGCCCCTCGCGCAGAAACATAAATCATAAATCGCCCTCGGGCAGAACATCACTCAGCACCTCACATCCACTCAGTATCAGCCCCTCGGGAAACCTCACTGTCACTTATGCCTCCCAATCACTCATCACTCGGCACTAGGCACTCAGAACTCAGTAGGTACCTGCGCTCACTAGGGTGTGTACAGACTCCGGAGGGGCTCCTTCAGCCCAAGTTCTAATATCAAGCCACCTCGTGGCATATCATATCCTCACAATCAGTCCCTTGGCCTCACTCAGTGAGAACCTCTCAAAGCCCCTCGGGCGTATCAGTAAAACAGGGTACTCGACCCAAAAACATCATTTTATATCTCAAAAAAGTGTAAATAAGGCTGAGTTTCGAAAACAGTTAAGCACAACATGACTAAGTGTAAATCATAAATCAACAGTGAGGAATAGCAGTAAAAATCCCCCAAGGGGTCTAAACAAGTCGGCACGAGGCCCCAAACATGGCTTATATCCCAAAATAGGAATAGTCTTTAGAACACAATTTAACACATGATTTAGAGTAAAATATGCAACTCAATAGAAGTTTGGGGTTTCATAAAAATCACGCGCCACATACTCGTCATCCGACATGTGCTCCATTCTAAAAACAGTGAGAAACATGAAGTTTGGGGTTTCATACCCTCAGGACAAGATTTATAACCATTACTTAACTCTACCGGGCCACAAAATACTAATCCACGATGCTCTTGACCCTAAAATTGGATCCCGATTTCTCCGAATCTAACCGAAACCAGATTAACATCATCAATATACACTAAAGGAACACAACCCAATCGAGAATTATCAATTTAGACACAATTCTCGAAATTCGGCCAAACCTGAGCCCTGGGCCCACGTCTCGGAATATGATAAAATTGACATAACTAGAAACCTCGTCCTCCCACGATTCTATACATACCATGAACACTAAAATCGGACCACAATTACCCACTCAAATCCTCAAAAGAAAATTCCAAATTCAATGCACTTATCTTCCCCAAATTTTGGGTTTAATTTCAACAATTTTCCGGTTTAATTGCTTAGAAAACGATATAGAAACGAGTTATGAAGTTGGAAACCTTACCTCCGAGTGAGCCCCTTTGATTTCTTCTTCAAACCCTCTCAAATAGCCCTCAACTCATTCAATAATGGAGGAAAAATGAGCCAATCTCGCAAATAAGGCCTTTAAAACATTCTGCCCAGCACTTAAAATCCCTTAAGTGCGATCGTGACCCTAGCCACGCGATCGCGATGCACAGACCAGCCCACTCACTGCGATCGCATACCAACACATGCGATATCATATAACAACTCTCCATCCCACACACGCGCCTCAACCTCTACGCGATCGCACCAAATCCCACGCGATCGCACTGCTTTACCTGACCAACCTATGCGATCGCAATCCTAACCACGTGATTGCATAGAAAAAAATTCCTGCCCCACTCTTTTACTCTATGCGATCGCGGATGAATCCACCGGATCGCAGTGAAGAAATCACTGCTGCTAAAACACCAGAAAACAACAGGCTCCTTAAGACCAAAAAGTGCTCGTTTGAGCATCCGAAATACACCTGAGGCCCCCGGGACCTCAACCAATCCTACCAACACACCCCTTAACATGATTCATACTTAGTCGAGCCTTCAAAACACCAAAAACAACACGAAAACACCAAAATTACATCAAATTCAAGCCTATGAATTTTGAAACTTCTAAATTTTGCCAATGATGCCAAAACCAACCAAAACACATCCGATTCACTTGAAATTTTGCACACATATCCAAATGACATTACTAACCTGCTCCAACTTCCAGAATCCCATTCCAACCCTGATAGCCTATTTTTCACTGCCTACCAAAAATCACCAAAAACTAACTTTCGCCAATTCAAGCCTAATTCTACACCGAACATCAAAACTTCATTCCGAACACACTCCTAAGTCCCAAATCACCTAACGAAGCTATCTGAGTCATAAAATCCGCATTCTGAGGTTGTTTACTATTAAGCTAATATAAGAGACTAAGTGTCACAATTCTCACCAAGACCACTCTGAACCCGAACCAGCCGACCCAATACAACATAAATAGGCTAAGAAATATATGATAAAGCATAAATGGTGGAAATGGGACTAATCTCACGGAACGACCGGCTGGATCGTTACACTTGGGGGCATTGTTATTGATTGTATTTGTGTGGTAGTGTGACTTTCTTGTGTGTGTCATGTTTATTATGGGTTTTGTTGTGTTGTTTCTGATGTGCTACTCGGTGTCACTGACTTTTACCTGTTGAATTGGGATGTGATAGTATATTTGCACAAGCATACATCCTAATATGTCAAATATATCTACCTAGGAGTATGAATCTCGATGTTTATTGATTATGTACACGTATTCTAGTATACATGCCTTCTTTTGGTAGATTGGACAGGTGGCACGTGAATGGCCCGTACGGATATGAGACATTGTTACTATTAGCATGTGAGTCATCCATGCAGATCTGAGGTTTTAATGGTATTGGCACGTAAGTTGTCCGTGCATTATATGAGTTGTCCGTATGGTTGAGATTAATAATATAGGCACGAGTTACCATGTGATTATGATTCGTGATTTGGGACCCATGATTTTTGGTGATGAGGTGGGGTACCTCAGGCTGATTCTTGTGTAAACCTTATGAAAGAACGGTCAATTATTTAGGTGTCATTTGTTTTCCTTAATTTCTTTACTTGTATTTTAACTGTGTTCGGATTAACTTGGGACGTTATCACCTTTTTACTCCTTATTGTTATTTGTGGCTTCTATTTTCCACTTGTTAGCGTTATATTGTAATTTATTCCATGTTTACCCTTAAATTCATATACGTTCCTCTATTAGCTTTATATTAATACTTACAGAGGTTACTATGTCTAGTAGGCTTTTTGATTGTACCTCATCACTACTCCACCGAGGTTAGTCTTGATACTTACTGGGTACTGTTGTGGTGTACTCATGCTAGCTTCTGCACATCTTGTATGCAGATCCAGGTACCTCAGAGCGTGCCGGTTGTTAAATAGATGATTGTAAGCTGATACAGAGACTTCAAGGTATACCTATCATCACGTTCGCAGGCCTCAAAGTCACCTTTCTTTGTCTTTCATTACCACTGTTATTTCTATTCTAGAACAGTAATGTATTTAGAGATTTCTAGAGAACTCAGTAGAGCTTATGACTTCGTGCTACCGATTTTGGGATATTGTATATCTATTGATTATTGTTGGCTATGTATGGCAATTACTGATTCATGTTTAATGGTTAAATGGTTTAAATCTGTTAATAACTCAATGTGTTAGGCCTATCTAGTCTTAGAGACTAGGTGCTACCACGATATCCTAAGGTCTGAATTAGGGGTCGTGACAATTGAATTTATGCTTTTCTTGTTATATGGGTTTCGGAGAGGTTTTTGCTACGATTGAAGAAAAGAAAAGTTACTAATGAGATTATCTTCACGAGAAGAAGGATCTACAACACGAAAATAAAAAATAAAGTTAGTGTTTTTTTGTAAAATAATAATATTTATAATTAAGAAATTACTCAAAAGGAGCCACTCAAACATGAAGATGGAACATTTTACGAGTGTTACAAACATTATAATTTAGAGATTCCGAAGCATATTCTATATCTATTTTGATAAGTTGAGCATGACAACTTGTTTACCCGTAAAACGGTATAGTTAAATCTATTACTGCTAACTGAACTACCATTGGCATTCAATTTTTTCTTTACTTGCCTGTTAATCTGCAGTTGGTTAGTGTTCCTGGCTCATAAAATTTTAACCATTTCCCTTCTGATTGTATATATCAAGTGTGTTCTGTGTATTGATATCGTTTGAACTATCGTGAGTAAGCATGGCTTAGTTTCCTTGATATTTGTGAACCCCCATTGAACTTGATAAGCTTCAACATATATAGTGTACTCGCATTATGTGTATTTGACTCGAATTGATTATAGATTTCTTAAGCATTACCTGACTTTAGTGTTAACCTTGAATTTGGAATAGTTTCATCTTCCACGATTCCTTGTATCACCTTAGATTTTTTAGCCTTCTTGAGATGATTTGTGTTTCCCTAAATTTGAATGTGTTAAGTCTCTCACGTTTTAACAAATTGGGTGTTTGTAAGTCGTTTTGGACTATGCCTACTAGTATGCATGCTTTTAAGAAGTCTTGTTTGACTACCAATTATTTGTGGCCATGACTCCTTTATATCTCACACCATGTGCAATCACGAACAAGCTGATAACTTTCCTTAGAGTTAATCCATTACCGTATGAGTTCTTGCTTGTCAATATTGATTAAGGTTTTCATACCAAGCATGACTTATACCTTTAGTGAACCCCCAACAAAGTTTTAATTGTTCTATGTTACTGTAATTAGGTGATCATGATAAAATCCTGCCATGCTAGTGTTAAATTTACTAGAGTCTTATGCCTTAGGGTACTCATGGATGTATAACTAAACTTATTATACATGATCAACCTGCAGGATCTTTGGTTTCTTTAAAATTAAACAAATACCTTCTAGTTACTATGTCACCCCATGGAACTGTATCTATATGATTGTTTTGTAGGACTAGTTTCAAGCATGTCTTACTTTAGACCCTCATGGTAAACTTTCTATATGTGAACTCCTATTGAATCAGTTATGTACCATGTTTGTTTTAATCACCTGCTTGTTGAAATCTCTTTGAGAGTTTTTCCATTCTTATTCATGTGCTTCTTTACCTCTGGGATATCATGTTTAACAAGTCTAATTTTTTCATTAGCTATAACACCTAAGTATTCTGCTATGTATATGTCTATATCAGAAGTTATTTGAATAATTAGTATGCGTGGGATGTAACTTGTGGCATTTGTTTTTGGTTACTAGGTAAGCAAGACAATTGTCTTCGTGATTCGGCCTGGTTTGCTAGGCCATACGTGTTGTTGGACCTGGGTACTTGATTTGGGTGAATTCTAGTTGTCCTTGTGATTTTGGGATTTGGGTCCGCTGGTTGTCCGAAGAGCAAGATTGTTGAAGGCCCAGAAAGTCAGAGGGCCGAGATACAGAGCCTAGTATGGTCGAGCACCTATGAACAAGCCTATTACGGTAGAGCAGTTACACATACCGAGCTTTATAAGGCCGGATAACTATTTTACGTACTATATTGAGGGAGTTGAGTCAGTACCAGCATGTAAGCATATATTCAGATTATCTTTGATTCCCAGTTACTTTGAGTTATTATATTATCAGTTCGATTTTAGTTTTCAGTTATTTTATTGCCTTACATACTCGGTACATTATTTTGTACTGACGTCCCTTTTGCCGAGGACGCTGCATTTCATGCCTGCAGGTTCTGACTGACAGTTGGACAGACCATCCCAGCAGACAGAGTCAAACATCAGCTTGGTTGATAAGCTCCACTTCTAAGGAGTTACCAGGTATAGACCTTGGAGTCCATTTTATATATACATGTTTGATGCGTAGGTCTAGGCCTTGTCCCGACCATGGTACAGTTCAGTTATCTATGGAGGCTTGTATACGAGTCTTGTATATTTCGTAAAGCAATAGATGTTCATGGCAGCTTCATCGGCCTGCACAATTATATATATCAGCTTTTGGGTATGTTTACCCCTCAGATGAGAGAGATATTATTTTCAGATGATTCAGAATATGGCCTCAACGGCCTAAGTTTAGGGTTACCCCCATAGAGTTCACAAATATAGAGTGCTACGATAGGGCCTAGTATGGCACTGGGTGTCGGCCACGCCTCTTCAGGTTTGGGGCGTGACAACTCCGAGGCTTGCAAATAGCGGGTAGGTATACCTTGAAGTCTCCTAACTATATGATCCAATCACTAATGCCTAGCCTGAGTTGAGGTACCTGAATCTGCACAAAAATATGTAGAAGCGAAGTATGAGTGCACCACAATGGTACCGAGTAAGTATCAAGGCTAACCTTGGTAGAGTAGTGACGAGGCCACGTCAAGTCACCTACTAGGATAAGAAAAACTTATATTTGAGCCTAGTAACGATAAAGCAATACAACAAAGTGAGCAACCTCTATATTTAAAACAATAAAGGTATGGGGATTATTTGTGAGCCTAATGAGTTTGTGTATTCTCTATCTGATCGGATTTGCTTCCTCTTGCATAAATGTTGCCACATGTATATCATCGGGCGGAATGGATGTTATTCGCGACTTTGTTTATGTTATGTGTTTCTCTCTTATGTTATGATAATTTGTGAGGGTTACATGATTATTCTCATGCATGTTGTAATTTTGTTTAGGCCTTATGTCGTTATCAGCGAGATGTCCCTCGTGATGCTTATTTGCTTATTGCGCCATAGCTTTGCTTTTCTTTCTCAGTATTGTTTGTTCCTAATCATATCCGCACAATTATATTTGTGCACTCTATCGTGCTTGATGTTGACGTACATGTAATTAATGAGCCCGGCATTATGGCTCAATGAGTACCCTGATACTGATTGATATGATTGGATCGGGGTTGCGCGCTACAATGATAGTTTGATGAGATGTAACTCCTTATGCTTATTTCATGTGTTTGTCTTTGACTTTGTTGAAAATAGATCATATGAAGATGTTAATATTACCCATCTGCTTAACTTTCTTAGTAGCCTTCTTATTTAACTTTCTTACTATTATCTGTTCGTGTCTGAATTATTAAGTGTTTGGTATACAGAACCGCGTTGTGTGGGGCTCTATATGGATTTTGTGTGACTTGTCGGCTGGGATGCTTGTATTGGGGGAGATGAGGATTCTAGACTTGAGATTTGCACAATCGTATTGGGATGAGGAATGTTTGGGAGAATGATACCATATTTCTGCTCAGAATTTGGCTATACTACATGTCGGATGCGAGAGCTCCATGACTTGTTGATCTCATGAGTGGTTATGAGTTCTTGCGTGTTTCTTTCATCATCGGCATTGTACGAATGTATTGAACGAGGTTTTATTTGATTTAAGGTTTACTACCGGTACCAGGGTACTTGATTCGTTTTTGGGCAGCTATCATGTGATTACATCTTGGGTTTTGGTTATGGCTTGGTACATTTATTTCTGACTTATGCAAGAATTGGGTCTTATAATGAATTTCGGATGCTGGAAATTGGGTTCTACGGTTTATGGATTAGGTTGAAGGAAGAATTTTTGATTATGTTGAGTTGACGGACTTATATGGATTGGGTGATGTGGGGTCACCCATGGGTATGTGTACGGTCATCTCATGCAGTGATTTGATGGCTTTGGAACGACTCTTATCACGTTTGAGGATGAACGTGTGTTTATGTGGGGGAGGATGTAACGACCCGGTCGGCCGTTCCGAGAGTTTAGCCATGTTTTCCCCACTTCTGCTTCATTTTTGTATGGTTCAGCTCTTTTATGTTGCGTTGGGTTGATTGGTTCGGGTTCAGAGCGATTATGGAGAGAAATGAGACACTTAGTCTCTTAAGTTGGTGATTTAGTTGGAAAAGTCAACCGGAAGTGACTTATGGGTAAATGATCTCGGAATTTTGTTTTTATGGTTCAGATAGTACATCCATTTAGCTTAATCAACACCAAGATAACCTTAAGCACATGCAAGGACACAATACAAATACTTTATACAGTAGCTTCAAGTCGAAGTCCAAGTCATATTTAGCTTACAACAGTCCTCAATGGCAGTACAACACCATAGAAGTGACTTAAGCTAATCCGAGTATTATCTTGTAGTTCAGCATCCTAACAACTTAACCAACATGCCAGAAATCTTAAGCACGCATAGTAGTCTGTTATAATCACCTTATCTAGTAGCACCAACTTGAAATTTCAGCCAAACACAACCCACAACTATCCTTAATGACAAAACAACCTCAAAGAGGTGTTGTTCTTCACTAGAACTAACTTTTGATGTTGAAATATGGTGTAATCCATTTGCAAGACTTGAAATAACCTAGGGATGATATTAAAACCCTGGGAGAGTATTTCGCAGAAATTAAACCACTTAAAACAACTTCCCACACGAGCTGGAACCACCCAAAAATCAGCAACAACAAGAAGAACAAGAAACTTACTAGTGTAACGGGGTTTAGGCGTTAAAATATAATGAAATATAATGAGTTAAAACGGGGTTTAGGCGTCTTATATATATATATATATATATATATATATATATATATATATATATATANTATCAACCGCCATTGTGGGTCCCATAGAGAGATGCTTGGCGCAGTCTCACAAAAATGCATATATCTCTCTATTCTGATGTTGTATTGATTAAAGGTTTAATGAATCAGAAACTAGACTCATAGGTATTCAATTTGGTAGGTATATAATCCCATAATTCAAAGTAAATTGGGAGAAAATCGCATCTACATTTGACCTAATATTCAGCACGTTAACGAATGTAACTTGTGATGACTTTTGCCAACTTTTGTTCCACAACTTGCTTGACTTAAAAACATAACACACGACTATCATAAGAATAAAATAACTCATAAAATTACCTCCTTATATTTTTAAGCACCCTAGTCTCATCACAAAAGTACACGTTATAACATTCTCGACTTGACGACATTCGACGAAACTTATTTTCTTCAATTTTTTTAGCTTCTAAGCCTTTCAACCCTCTTGGTACTCATTAGCCATGATCTTAAAGATTTTTAATCTCCAAGGTAACATGATTAACTTACTTTACATACTCTCAAAGATGATCTCATTTCTGAACTTACATCAATTGACTTATGAATACTCTTTCGTACGAAGATATGGGTTGTAACAGGAGTCACCTTCTGTCCTTATTTTGCTACTATTTACTCTTTATCTAGACAATGTTGTACTAGGTATTTTACAATGTATTCATGTAGATCTCTATTATAATAGTTTAGATGGTTTAAATTTGTACTTCAATTTTTTTTCTACTATTTCTCCGTGCATGTTAGGCTTACCTAGTCTTAGAGTTTAGGTGCCATCATGACATCCTCCGGCATAAAATTAGGGTCGTGACATGAAGATAAGGAAAAGTGAGTCAAGATATGGCATGAACACCCAATCCATCAAATCCATAAACGTCGCTGGGGCATTAGTCAAGCTGAAGGACATCACTAAAAACTCATAATGCCCATATCTTGTCCGGAAAGCCGTCTTCAGAACATCCAAAATACGACTCCTCGTATGAGGATACCCAGACCTCAATTTGATCTTAGAGAACACCTCAGCACCCTGTAACTGATCAAACAAATCATCAATGCACGACAATGGTTACTTATTCTTGATAATGGCTTTGTTTGGCTGGTGGTAATTAATGCACATCTGCATACTCACGTCCTTATTCTTCACAAATAATGTATGTACACCCCAAGGCAACACACTCGTCCTAATGAACAATTTCGGGGTGGTTTCGAATAATTTTCCTTGTTTTGCTATTGCTGGTGCTGGTGTCTGGTGTTGTTCATTGCGAACGCGAACGGAGGCACATGTTTGCGAAGAAGGAATTTTGTCTGCTAGGGATTTGTGCTTCGCGTTCGCGACTGAGGTATCAAGTTTATGAAGGTTTGGACAGCAATGCTACGCACTCTCCAGCTACACTTTCGAGATGAAGAAGTTGGGCCTGGGGGACGTGGCCTCCCTATTCGTTATAGGGTGGTTGCATTTCTGATGGTAGGCTAAAATCCCGTGTTTTAGTCATAGTTTGCACTCCAATTACTGCATTTTACTTGTGCTTGACCTTAAATGTTAGTGTATTGCACTTATTATGTGTTTTATGCCTTGTAGGAAGTGATTCCGATTTAACAAGATAATTTAGAACTAAATTGAACAATGTTGAGCTTTGAAGTGTGAGTAAAAGCCCAAGGGATTAAAGGTCGCGTTCGGGGGTTGGGAGCCAAGTCAGGATATCAACAACTGACGAAAACAAGTTACTTTGTGAAATCTGCACAGCGCGCTGCGTGGGGCAATGCGACGTGCTTTAATGTTGTTTCCCGTCAAAAGTTGCTCTCTGAACTTTCCCACTAGCGGCCCACATGGGGTGGTGCATAGGGCGTCGAGCGTGTACAAATTTCACAAAGTATTTTTCCTGCTTGGAAGCTTTGGGAGAGCATTGGAGGCTACAAGGCACATAATTTCATAATATTTCAATCAATTTAATACAGGCATTTGTATTGTGGCGTTAGACTGATGGTTTCTTACTCTTTAATTATAATTGTGATGACTTTCTATATTATTATGGAGTATTTTATAATAGAGTTTGACAGATATGGTATTTTGATAGATATTTATGGATTTTAACTCTTATTCTTACTTGAATCCGTTTATGGAGTTTTGAATTGTTGCAACTTTATTCACCGATTTGTTTAATCGAAAGAGGAATATTTTGGTAATTATACTTACATTATATTGTTTGATTTAATTCACCGATTCTCTTAATATCAAAAGAGCTTGTTGAATTGTTGATTAAACCGAGTTAGGATAATATTAGAGAGACATTCTCGTAAAGACTAATCCATTAACGCATGTTTGCATACTTTTATAGTGCTTATATTAGTTCACCTCATAGAGTTAATATTTAATAGAGAAAGGAGTGTTGACTACACGTTTGAACTAATCATCGATTCAATTCGTGAGAATCACTAGAACATTAGATTGGATTAAACTAGAGTTAAATCCCAAATAGCTATCTTGCACCTATCTTGTCAAACCAGTATTCCTCACATTGACAACTTTGCTAATCTCTAGTTCATGGAAGTCAACTGTCAATTGCTTTACTTTAGTAGTTAACGTACTTAGTAATCATTCAAAATCAAGTTTTGATCGTCCTGAATAGCCTTAAGCCAGAAATTACTAGAGCATTATTTAAATCAAATCCATGTGGAGATGAATATTTGACTATACTATCTTTGGCTAGGGAGCATTAATTCGTCTTGTGTTTAGTGCTCGTTAAATTTTTCCGCCGTTGCCGGGGATTGCCAATCAATAGTGTTCAAAATAGTTTTTAGTGCTAATTCAGGGGTTTATTTTATTTTATTCTTCACGGATTCCTCTTCCGTGTGCAGGCAATAGGCTAAGTTCGTGGTGTATGACTCAATTTTCTTCAAAAGAAGTAATACCCTACAAATAGGAGTTGGAAAAACACCTGCCACAACTGAGGATAGAGAAACTACTTACCGGAAAGTTCTTGGGGAAACCTTCAACACCAGAACACATGGCTAATAATAGTGACGACGAAGTATATTTAGTTGCAAGAGAGGCGGCACATCATAGAGAAGAGGTTGTACGAATAACAGCTGAGGCAGCCCGTAGAGCTACCAATGAGACCATCGAAGATGATAGGGGTCGAAGATTAAATCTAAATCGACCCTTGGTTGAAGACCAGTTCGAGAATGATGTATCCAGGTCTGGTAGAGAATTGGGTAATTATGCCATACCGGTCTAGAATCAAGAGCTGTCTAGTGTCAGACATCCACCAATAGCAGCAAATAGTTTTGTGTTGAAGCAAGGCTTGTTTTAAATATACAGCACAACTGTGTCTTCATAGGGAAGGTGAATAAATATGCTAAAACTTACTTGATGAATTTTGAAGAAATCTTGAACACCCTCCAGTACAACGGAGGGTCAAAATATGCAGTATACATAAGGGCATTGCCGTTTCCACTAAAGGATGACATGAAGCACTGACTTCGTAGCTTACAAACGGGGTCGATCAGGACATGGGAAAATATGACTAAAACGTTTCATGACAAATACTTCTCACCTGCAAAAATAGTGAAATTCAGAAGGGAAATTCACAACTGCTACAAGACGGGCACTAAAACAGTCTTCAAGGGTTGGGAAGGATTCAAAGAGATATTGCGGAAGTGTCAGCATAATGGGATTGAATTATGGATGCAACATCGGGGCTTTTGAGATGGACCTTCACCTCCCTCACGACGAACTCGTAACACTGTTGTTGGAGGTCCTTTAATAAAGATGACTCTTGATGATATTGTAGGAATTCTTGATGAGCTATCTAAAAATGCTAAGCAGTGGCCTGCTGAGAGTAAAGATAAAAGAAAATCAGCTGCGGTTCATCAAATAGATTCTAAAACATAAGTGCAAGCCCAGCTAGACACCATGGCAAGAGTGATAATAAAGTTAACATTGGAAAAGGTACAGAGTGAGCTGCAAACAACATGTGACTTTTGTGGAATGGGACAATCTACACATGAGTTCAATATTCAGCTAAGATAAATGATGTGGGGAGCTTTGATAGAGGCAACTACCAAAGTGACAATAATTTTAACTCCGAGGAACAGAGGCACCCAAGTTTCTTTTGGAGTTCACAAGGAGGTAGTGCAAACGTATGGCAGCAAAATAACTCTAGACCATAGGGACAGGGAACTTCAGGTTTTCAAAATCAGCAGAGGCAGCTATATCATCCTCCACGATCTAATTAGTCTATAATGGAATATCTAATGAATGCATTTATTATTAAGACAGATGAGAGGATTAAAACCCATTGCGTAGATATTAGAGAATAGGGCACGACCATTCAAAACTTGGAAAGACAGGTAGAGAAACTGGCTAATCTATTGTCTGAGAGGGTTCCAAGAACTCTCCCTACTAATACTGAGAGAAATCCAAAAGTGACAATAAATTCAGTGTCTTTGAGGAGTGGGCACGAATTGGAGGATCCCGGGGCAAAACAAAAGGATGAGTTGATTGAAAGATTGGTGAAGATTGTGGAGGAGCAAGAAAAAAGATAACATTCAAAAAGGTGAAGGTATAATAGATGCTAGTCTGAAGAAGAAGGGAAGACTAGAGCTCAGAAGAAGGAAAAAAATGAGAATGCACCAAATGAGGAGACTAAAGAAAGTAAATACATGCTTGCTCTACCTTTCCCACATAAGCATAGAAGAGAGAAGCTAGACAAATAATCCGGGCACTTTCTAGAATTGTTCAAGCAGGTGCATGTGAATATATTTTTCACATAGAAGAGACATCGGTGGTCAAGCTCACAAAGAATTATAGTTCATTTTGCAAAATAAGCTCCCTTAGAAGTGTGGAGATTCAGGGAGTTTTACTATACCTTGCATTTTGGGAAGTACTAACTTTAAAAAAATATTGTGTGGTTCAGGTGTTTCCATTAATCTTATGCCTTTGTCTATATTCAGGAAATTGGAGGGAGAGACTGGAGAAATCAGGTCGATACTTGTGTCCTTGTAGATGCAGAATCAGACAACAATCACACCTGAAGGCACAGTGGAAGATGTGCTGGTTCATGTGGAATAATTTTTGTTTCATGTGGAATTCGTTATGGTGGACATGGATGAGAATAGTGAGGTCCCTCTAATTTTAGGAAGACCCTTCTTGGCTATGGGCAGAGCAATTCTTGACATTCAGGAAAGGCAGCTCATGCTCACAGTGGGGGAAGAAAGGCTGATCTTCAAGATGGAAGGAGAAAGGGGCCCTAAAGGAGAAATTTTGAGAGTCAAATGGATAAGAGTGGGGTGTAACCAAAGAAGTCCGAAAAGAATCTTTCAGCATGGATGTGTGAACTGGGTTGAGCGTGCAATGGAGATCCCGACTTCGATTCAGACCCCGGCTAGATGAATCAGGGAAGTTTCCTTTACCTCTTCCTTTCTATTTGTGTGTACGGGGACATGTCAATTTAAATTGTGGGGTGGAGAATGCAAATATGTATATGTGTGTTTGTTTTAATTTCTTTTGATTAAAAAAATATTGGCTTTTCCTGGTGATGGATTTTTTTGGTTGTCTTCTAGAGGGATTAAAGTCGAAGGAAAAAAATTTTTAGCTGTTTATTTTTGTTTTGTTTCCTTAGGTAATGTAATAATTCTCCCTTGATTTTTTTTTGTGTAGCGGTTCATTTTCAAGAGTTTTGTTTGAACTGGGTATATTTAGTTTTTTATTTTTTTAGGAATAGTGAAGACTTGTGCTATATATTATATGGAGATAACATTTCCTAACGTTGTTGTGCCTTGAGAGTAGTGAGTGCCTTAGTGGTGACGCCTAGGATCAGCTCTTGACTCATGGATAGGTACCTTAAATTGCTTGGTTGTGACTATGCTTAACTGCTTTGACTAGAGAGTCAGGATAGATCTGTGACTAAGTGATTTATGTGCCATGTGTGTGCGAGGTTGTTGGTGATATTCTGTGCATATCAGTTAATGTCTTGAACTTGCCAGGTGTGTTTGCAAAGCAAAAAAATAGTCTTGTTCAATCTAGGAAGTGATATATTCATCTCTTTGTTAAGCCAATTATATGCTTCTACCGACTTAATTAATGGATTGAGCTTGTATTACTATTTTTGGCAACTGCACTAAAAGCTTGACTTTGTTGTTTGAATTGTCTATCTGTTTAAACCTTTTACCTCTTGTGATCACTTGAAGTTGTATGAGCTTGTAAAATCTTAGTGGAGGTATGGTCAGGTTTTTGAGTGGAACTATTGAAAACGGAGAAAGGTGAATTGTTTGAAAAATTACGAGAGCCACATGTAAGGAATTGAAAAAATAACAAAACTCAATCAAAATTTTGAAAACAAGAAAAAAAGAAGAGGAATATTTTGGTGATTATCCTTGTATTATTTTGTGTGATTTAATTCATTGATTCTTTTATGTAATTGAAAGAGCTAGTTTATTTTTTTATTAAATCGAGTCAGGAAAATATTCGAGAGACATTCTCCTATAGACTAATCCATTAACGCATGCTTGCACACTTTCACGGTGTTTATATTAGTTCACCTCGTAGAGTTAAGATTTAATCGTGAGAGGAGTCTTGACAACATATTTGAACTATTCATCGCGTGAATTCATGTGAATCATTAGAACATTAGAGTGAATTTAACTAGTGTTAAATCCCAAAAATCCATCTTGCACCTATCTTGTCAAACCCTTATTCATCACAATGATAATAAACCAACTCTGCTAATCTCTAGTTCTTGGAAGTCAATTGTCAATTGATTTACTTTAGTAGTTAAGCATAGTTAGTAATCATTCAAAATCAAGTTTTGATCTTCCTGAATAACGTTAATGTAAGGCCCCGTAAAATATTTTCTAAAAACGGGATTCTGTGTTGCCGAGCTAGGAGTAGAGGTCACTAATAGTAGGAAGGAAAATATTTTGCAGAAAAGGCATTTTTGCGGTCCACTATGTCGTCACAAAATCACTCTGCGGATCGCAGAATGGCCGCGGAGTGAGGCAGCCTTTTGGTCAATTTTGATGTCATTTTTGCGACCCATTATGCGATCATAGATCTATTTTCCGGGCCAAACTTTGATCGCATATCCAGTTATGGGATTTGTCATGTGGTAGATCTGCGGTGCATAATGCGACTGCATAACAGGTCTGCAGACCGCAGACTGGTCGCAGACCGAAGCAAAAAATTTCTGGGATCAAGGGAAATTATGCGGCCATTTTGGACCGCAGAAGAATTATGGGGTCGCATATGAGACCGCAGAAGAATTATGCGGTTGCATATGAGACTGCACATCTGTGTAGGGGCTCCTATTTTCTCTTTTTTAAACCGACCCTATCTCGTTAAAACACCTATTTTAGACCATTTTGAACATATTTTCTTATATTTCTAGAGTGTGGAAGAAAGTCCTAGAGGGAGGGCCCAATCTTCACCAAATTGTTCTTCAATTATCACTTACAAAACTTGAAGATATTCAAGTGAGGCACCTAAGTCTTCATCCTAAGAGGTAAGATTTCATCACCCCAGCTCTTAATTCCAAAATATAGCTATAATGGGCCATTAGCGAGATAATTCATGGGGATAAGGGTGATTACCTTGCATGCATGTGTTCCTAGAGGATGTGGGGGAGTTGTAAATCAAAGATAGAGAATTGTAAATCAAAGATAGAAAATAATGGGGTATGGCTTGGTGTAGTCTTTCCTTAAAAGAAAGACTATAAAACCTTAATGAACACATAGTGTTTGATAGAATACTCAAGTAAGCTAGGATTATGATCATGTTCCTAATTATAGGTTTAGTTGTGCTACATTACTAAACTAGATTGAAGTTGCGGACATTCCGGAACATCGTAGAGTTTTAAGGGGCTCAATCGAGGTATGTATGGATAAACCCCCTTCTCCTTAGAATCGAAACCCCCGGTGTTTGTGAAATTGGTGTAAGTCCCCAAATTGATCATAATAGACTTGGTTGTCCCAACTGTGTTGTGTTGAATTATATATGTTCACTAATTGTACTAAATGCTTTTCATGTCATCTTTCCCTTCGAGGATACGTGTAAAAATGTGAAGTATGTGTTAAAGAAGGTTAAGACTTCATGTCAAAAAATCAAATAAAGGTTGTTATGCCAATTTGTATGGAAGACCTCTATGTGCTTAGGATCTTCCAAGTCTTTCCCTTATGTGTACAAATGCCTTACATGTTAGGCCTTATTATTGTTGATGATAATGCTAATGAATGTGTAAAAAGGGAAACTTGAATTGTAAAATACGGCCAAGTGCCAAGAACGACTTAGTAAATGAGGCCACTTGTGCCAATGTATCGAGAGATGGGAAATAAATGTGAAATGAGATGATTGATTGAATGGATGATGTGGCAAATGAGATGGCCTAGCTGATCGGACCGTGATCAGACACCATGCCACACACATCGTGGTAATTGTGCTGGAAATGATAGGATATTGTGGATACGGTTGATGTCTCAAATGAGATGACCTAGCTGATCGGGTCAAGATCGGACTCCGTGTAAGAACACGGTGGCATAGTGGATGGCACCAAAGACTACCAACCTAATAAGATGGAAATTGATTGAGAAATTATGTGACCCCTAATTGATGTTTTAGTATTGTTTGAAGCTCTTATTGAACTCATGACTGCTTGTATTATTGTTCGTTCTATTGAGATAGTGTTTTAGCTTTACATACTAGTGCTATTCGATTGCACTAACGTCCCTTCTACCGGGGGAGCTGCATCTTTAATTGATACAGGTGGTTCCATAGTAGGCGACATCGACCAGTGTTAGCGGTATACTCCCACCAGCAGTCTTGGTGAGCCCCATTTCATTACGGGGTCGTACATCTTTTGTTCCTTATGTATTGTACTTGAGGTATAGTCGGGGCCTTGTCGACGGCATTATCCTAACTATCTTTTGTATCTTTACAGGCTCTGTAGACATTATGTGGGTCGTGTATGGGTACTGGAAGGGTCAAATGGATTATGTTGTGTTTTAGATTTTGTTCCACTAAATCATATGATGTATGTATTTTTAAAACTTATCAATGATGTAACCAAATGAAATGAATTAGTAATGTTTATGTATATATGATCCCTCTACTGACTAACTAATGAAAATGCGCCTTTTTCCTGATTATAAGCGAGTGGGTAGAAACTGTCTAATAGGCTTGCTCGACCGGGTCCACTCGGTTTAGCGCCAGTCGCACTCCCTGAGGTTGGGACATGACAGTTAAACTAGAAATTACTAGAGAATTATTTAAATCTAATCCTTATGGAGATGATAATTTAACTATACTATCTTTGGATAGAGAGCATTAATTTCGTGTTGTGTTTTGCGCTAGTCAGTTCACGATGTGGCAGCTTGGTAAAGCTTTGTGTTTGCGAGCCTGTTCTCGCATTGGCATGGAAGATTTGGGGAGCAGAAGCAATGTGTGTTTCAGGAATGCGAGGCACTTGCCGTGTTCACGAAAAAATACGTCTAGGCAGTGTATAAGTTTGCAAAATCGGGTTTTGGTTCGATTTATCTCAGTTCTTCCATGTGTGCCGATGTTGGGGCGATTGTGAAGTGCCATTTTCATCATCGTTCATGTGGTAAGTGATTCCTACACATTGCGAGTTAAATATATGAATATATATATATATATATATATATATATATATATATGGATGTATATAAATGATATATTTGGATTTTACCACAAAATTTGAAATCGAATTAGGAATAAATTATATATTTGAGTTCTTGGTTCTATGGGTAATGTTTATCTTCAAATACATTTGAAATCCAGGCACGTGGGCCTAGGGGAGGTGCCTTTGTTGACGTTTCGAGCGGATTTGGGAATTTTTATAAATTGTTAAATTATGAGTATTGGAGTATATTTTCACTGGGTTTCACGTTGTTTGATTAATTTCGGATCGCTTGGCATCGGATTGAGGTGTTAGAGAGGCGTTGGAGCCGATTATCAGATTTCGGAGCAAGGTATGTCTCCTTTCTAACCTTGTGACAAATAAAGTATTTGTATTGTGTTCTTATATGTGCTTAAAGTTATCTTCGATTGAGAAGGAAATTGCTAATTGTGAGCTTGAGTTTATTTTTGAAGGGAGGATTAGTACCGCGTATTTATACTTGTTCATTTTGTTTATTTACTCTACCCCATATATGTTTGCTTCTTATTGTATATGTCTTATTTGACCACTAGTAAGTGTCGATGTCTACCCCTCGTCACTACTTCAACCAGCCGTTTTGAGAGTAATAGCCAAGATCCCCTGTTTACTATTTTCCCCGTATCCTTTTATGCTCATGTGGCTTGCTGGGAGGTTGTTGTTGTGGTTTCGGAGTGATTTGGGACACTTAGTCCCTAAAACGGAAGCTTAAGTCTTAGGATTTCGACTGTAGTTAGAACTATGTGAAGACGACTTTGGAATGAAGTTAAGTTGATTATGTTAGCTCCGTTGGGTGATTCTGGACTTGGGAGCGTGTCTGGATTGTGAAATGGATGTCTTTAGCTGATTTAGGCTTGAAATGGCGAAAGTTGATTTTTTGGAGATTTTGGCTAGAAGTGGACTTTTTGATATCGGGGTAGGATTCTGATTCTGGTAGTTGGAGTAGGTCCGTAATATTGAATATGGCTTGTGAGAAAAATTTGAGGTTAATCGGACGTGATTTGATAGGTGTCGGCATCATTTGTAGAATTTGAAATTTTAAAGTTGATTAGGCTTGAATCCACGTGTAATTCGTGTTTTGATGTTGTTTGTGGTGATTTGATGATTTGACTAAGTTCGTATGGTGTTTTAGGACATGTAGGTACGTTTGTTGATGTTCTGGGGATCTTTTGTTGATTTCGGGTGGTTAACGGATCATTTTAAACTTAGGAAATATTGTAGATTTTCTGATATCTCTAGTTCTGGTTTCCTTCTTCGCGTTCACAATGGGAGTCTCGTGTTCGCGAAGAGGAACTGGAGGTAATTGGATTTTTGTGCTTCGCGTTCGTGATGTAGGTCCCGCGTTCGCGAATCACTGAGGTAGTCGGTCTACGAGTTCGCGATGGAGGTCCCCGCCCCAGGCCCTTTTGCCTATGCGTTCATGATGCTGGTCCCGCATTCGCGTAAGGATGAGTTGAGTGACCTTCGCATTTGAGATAAGGGCATCGCGTTCGCGACGAGGAATTCTGGGCTGGAATAAGTTGCTCTTTGTAAATGCGAGGGTGTGGCCGCTTTCGCAAAGAAGGGATGCCTGGGCCGTATTAAACATTTCAAAATCGAGGGTTTGGCCATATTTATCAAAACTTAATGTGGGGCTCTCTAATTTGGACGAGATTTTGAGCGACTTTCAGAGACATCGATTGGGTAATGATTCTACACTTGATTTTGGTTATATACCACTAATATATCATTAATTCCATCCTTTAATTTCGGATTTGGGTTAAAAATTTGGGGAAACTAGGAGATTCTTCAACTAAGATTTCAGGTTTGGATGGGGATTTTGTTATTGGATTTGGATAATTTTGGTACGAGTGAACTCGTGAGTGTATGGGTGTTCATATTTTGTGACGTTTACCTAGTTCCGACACGTTGGCCAGGGTCGTCTTTTTAGGGCGATTTTCTAATTTGTTGTTTTAGCTTTGATTTCATTATTTATATTAGTTTCTTATAGTTACATTTATGGTATGTGATTTATTTTGGCTAGTTTTTGGCTATTCGGAGTCGGATATTCGTGGAAAAGGCATTGCTACCGATTGATTGAGCTTAGTTTGAGGTAAGTGGCTTGCCTAACCTTTTGTGGGGGAACTCCCCTTAGGATTTGGTACTGTTATGATATGTCAACGTCGTGTACGTGAGGTGACGAGTGCGTACACGGGCTATTTGTTGTAAAACCTGACTTTTACTGAGTAATTGTTTCATCTTAATTGAGTTATACTTGCATGTGTAGTTATCCTATTTAGCCTAGAATAGCATGTCTACATGTCTTAAATGTTTATTTGAACTTTGTGCAGCATGCTTAGTGGATTCCTGCTCTTTTTCTTGACTTGTACTTAGTCTAAAATGTATGTTTTTCTTGTAGTAATTGTTATCTCCATTGTTTGGTGCTGTATATATACTTTGGGACTATGAGTTGGTATCCTGGGAGACCCCCCTGCATATTAGCTTTAGGACTACGGGACGGTATCTTGAGAGATCCCCATGCATATTTACTTTGGGACTACGGGACAGTATCCCTAGAGATCCCCCTGCAAATTTACTTTGGGACTATGGGATGGTATACCGAGAGATGCCCCTGCACATTTGCTTTTGAGACTACGAGGTGGTACCTCGGGAGTTTCTCCCTATACATTTACTTTTGGGACTACAAGATGATATATCGGGAGATCCCCCGCTATTTATCCTTGTGTGTTTGTATTATTACCTCTCTGTGGATTTACTCTTTGTTTAATTCCGGTATTTTATTACATTACAACACTTTCTTTGCCTTAATTATTTTATATACACCAGTGGGCCTTGACCTGACCTCATCACTACTCGACCGAGGTTAGGCTTGGCACTTACTGGGTACCATTATGGTGTACTCATGCTACTATTATGCACATGTTTTCGTGTGCAGATCCATGTACCTCCTACCAGCCTCGCTATTAGTTGCGTATTTGTTATTGTTTCCGGAGACTTCAAGGTACATCTGCCCGCGTCGGCAGACCTCGAAGTCTCACTCTATCCCCTTATGTTATTCTTCCTTTATTTCTTCTAGTTATTGATGTATAGAAACAGTTAGACGGAATATCTTAGAAGCTTGTGACTTATGGTGTTCCGGGTCTTGGGAGGATTTTGTGTATATTTTTCAGAGTTGGTTATTGAACATTATTAATTATCTGTTGCAATTAGCTATTAGATTTATGCTTTAATTTTCATTATTCTACAAACATTAGGCTTACCTAGTCGCAGAGACTAGGTGTCGTCACGACATCTTACGGAGGGAGGTTTGCGTCGTGATTAGTTGGTATCAGAGCTCTAGGTTCATAGGTTTCTTTAGTCACAAGACAATTTATTAGAGTCTCGCAGATCGGTGCGGAGACGTCTGTACTTATCTTCAGGAGGATATGGAACTATTAGGAAAAATTACATTTCTTTGATTCCTTGTCGTGCAAAAATTTATTGACATCAAAATTCTAAACTTTTGTATTATATTCTCTCTCACAAATGGTGAGGAACCATACAGGAAGATCTGATTATCAGGCACACACGCCCCCTGCTAGAGCCGCGAGAGGCCAGGGTCGGGGCCTGATTAGAGGTCGAGGATGTCCACGCGGTGCAGCCAGAGCACCCGCACAAGCTGCTATTGAGGAACCCCCAGTAGATCTAGCTGGAGGGAAGGCACCTGAGATACCTTTTGCTACACCAGCCCACCCGGAGATTTGAGGCCAGTTCATGTGCATGTTCAGCACCTTTGCTCAGGCTGGATTGATTCCACTCTCTCCTGCCACATCTCAGGCCGGGGGAGGGGCACACACTCCCATAGCCCGTACCCTAGAGCAGCGAGTTCAGGTCGACCAAATCCCAGATGTTATACCGATGCAGCTGGTAGCTCTAGTTCAGCAGGAGGTTAGTGCAACGGCTTCTACGGCGGAGCAGCTCATACTTGAGAGGTACAAGAAGTACCACCCTCCTCTCTTCAGTGAATTAGCGATAGATGATGCCTAGGGTTTTTTGGAGGAGTGCCACCGTATTCTCCGTACTATGGGCATAGCAGAGTCGAGTGGGGTTTCTTTTACTACATTCAAGCTTAGAGGATAAGCCTATCAGTGGTGGCATTCTTATGAGTTGAGTAGTCCGGCTGAGGCAGCTTCACTTACATGGACTCAGTTCACGGACATGTTTTTGAGAGAGTATGACCTCCAAATCCTCAGGGACGCTTGAAGCGCAGAGTTTGAGCAGCTACGTCAGGGAGCTGTGACTGTGTCAGAGTATGCAGTTCGCTTCAGTTATTTGGTCCGACATGCACCGGCCTTGGGTTCCACAATTTGATAGAGGGTTTGTCAGTTTATTGA
Source organism: Nicotiana paniculata (assembly GCA_005239505.1). NCBI lineage: Eukaryota > Viridiplantae > Streptophyta > Magnoliopsida > Solanales > Solanaceae > Nicotiana > Nicotiana paniculata. The sequence continues at coordinate 24,709 of ML334194.1, forward strand.
GGGACTCCACCCCAGTATCAAGATTAGTATGGCCAAGGAACTAGAGATGGATATTTCTTACCAGCAGGTTGTGAGTATTGCTAGGAGATTGGAGGGCATGCTCGCTCGGGATAGAGAGGGGAGGGAGGCCAAGAGGTCTCGAGAGTCTGGAACTTACACTGGTACTCGTACCCCAGCTGCAGTTCGCCATGGTAGAGGTTATGTGAGTCACCCCGTTCATTCAGCTCTTCCTACCGCATGTGGTATTTCGACCCCTTCTAGGCCCCAGGAGCCTTATTATGCACCGCCAGTATCTAGTATGCCTCCTACACGAGGTGCTTTTAGCGGCCAGTTCAGTAGACCGAGCTCGAGTTAGTCACAGTAGCCACGCCCTCCAAAAGAATATTTTGAGTGTGGCGACCCTCACCATATGGTGAGGGATTGCCCCAGACCTAGGAGAGGTGCACCTCCACAAACTCCTCAGCCATCGCGTGCTCCATTGCATCCTCAAGCAACGCTTACAGCACCAGTTACCACCCCACCCACTCCGCCATCTTGAGGTGGAGATCCGGAAGGTCGAGTTCTCCCTAGAGGGGGAGGCCAGGCCAGATATTATGCTCTTCTGACTCGTATAGAGGAAGTTGCTTCCGACTCTGTCATTACAAGTATTGTTCCGGTCTGTCATAGAGATGCGTCGGTCTTATTTGATCCAGACTCTACTTATTCCTATGTGTCCTCTTAATTTGCCTCGTATTTGAGCGTATCTCGCGATTATTTGAGTTCCCTTGTTTATGTGTCTACTCCTGTAGGAGATTCTCTTGTTGTGGACCATGTGTATCGGTCGTGTTTGGTTGTTCTTAGTGGTTTTGAGACTAGAGTCGATTTATTATTGCTCAGTACGGTAGACTTTGATGCTATCTTGGGCATGGACTGGTTGTCGCCCCACTATGCAGTTCCAATAGTGAGGGACTTCCAGATGTGTTCCAGCTGATCTTCCGGGCATGACGCCCGACAGAGATATTGATTTTGGCATTGATTTGTTGTCGGGCACTAAGCCCATCTCTATTCCTCCATATCATATGGCTCCTCCTGAGTTGAAAGAGTTGAAGGAGCAGTTACAGGAGTTGCTTGATAAGGGCTTCATTCAGCCCAGTGTGTCATCTTGAGGTGCTCCGGTCTTATTTTTGAAGAAAAAAGATGGTTTTATGCGTATGTGCATTGATTATTGCTAGTTGAACAAAGTTACTGTGAAGAACAGGTATCCAGTGCCTCGTATTAATGACTTATTTGATCAGTTACAGGGTGCCAGGGTGTTTTCCAAGATTGACTTACGTTCAGTCTATCATCAGTGGAAGATTCGGAGCCATATATCCTGAAGACTGCTTTCAGTACTCGGTATGGTAACTACGAGTTCCTTATGATGTCTTTTGGATTAACCAATGCCCCAGCAGCGTTTATGCACTTGATGCACATTGTGTTCCAGCCCTATCTTGACTCATTCATCATTGTGTTTATTGATGACATTCTGTTTTACTCCCGGACTTGGGAGGATCATGATTAGCACCTGAGGACTGTGCTTCAGACCTTGAGAGAAAAGAAGTTATATGCAAAATTTTCAAAATGTGAATTTTGGCTAAACTCAGTGGCATTCTTGGGTCATGTAGTATCGAGTGATGGGATCAAGGTGGATCCTAAGAAGATGGAAGCAGTGCAGAGTTGTCCTAGAGCCTCCTTAGCTATGGAGATCCGGAGTTTTCTTGGGTTGGCAGATTATTATCGCCGTTTTGTAGAGGGATTCTCATCTATAGCAGCACAAATTACCAGGCTGGCCCAGAAGGGTGCTTTTTTCAGGTGGACAGAGAAGTGTGAGGTGAGCTTTTATAAGCTCACAGACCCAGTATTAGTATTGCCTACAGGTTCAGGGTCTTATGTTGTATATTGTGATGCGTCACGGATTGGTCTCGGTGCGATATTGATGCAGGACGGTAGGGTGATTGGCTACGCGTCCAGAAATTTGAAGATTCTTGAAAATAACTATCATGTCTAAGACCTTGAGTTAGCATCTATTGTCCATGCCTTGAAGATTTGGCGGCACTATTTGTACGGTGTCCCTTGTGAGATTTACACCGATCATCGGAGTTTGCATCATCTGTCTAAGAAAAGGGATCTTAACTTGCATTAGCGGAGATGGTTGGAAGTTCTTAAGGACTATGATATCACCATTTTGTACAATCTGGGGAAGGACAATGTGGTGGCCGATGCTTTGAGTCGTCGGGCGGAGAGTTTGGGAGCTTAGCATAGCTACCAGCAGCAGAGAGGCCATTGGCGTTGGATGTTTAGGCCTTAGCCAGCCAGTTTATGAGCTTGGATATTTCTGAGCCGAGTCGAGTATTGGTTTGTGTGGTCTCTCGGTTTTCTCTTTATGATCGTATCAGGGAGCGTTAGTATGATGACCCCCATCTACTTCTCCTTAAGGACATTGTTCAGCACGGTGATGCTAAAGAGGTCACTATTGGAGATGATGGTGCACTGATGATGCAGGGCAGGCTATGTGTGCCCAATGTGGATGGTTTGCGTGAGTTGATCCTCCAAGAGGATCACAGTTCACGGTTCTCCATTCATCCGGGTGCCGCGAAGATGTATCAGAACTTGATGAAGCATTATTGGTGGAGGAGAATGAAGAAGTACATAGTGGAGTATGTGGCTCGGTGTCTAAATTGCTAGCAGGTGAAGTATAAGTATCAGCGGCTAGGTGGGTTGCTTCTGAAGTTAGAGATTCCAGAGTGGAAATTGGAGCGGATCACTATGGATTTCATTGTTTGGCTTCCACTCACTCAACGGAAGTTTGATGCAGTTTGGTTGATTGTGGATATGCTGACCAAGTCAGCTTATTTCATCCCTGTGATGACTACCTATTTTTTCGAGCAGCTGGCTCGAATTAATATCTGTGAGATCATCAGGCTTCATGGCATATCAGTATCTATCATCTCTTACCGGGGTACGCAGTTTACATCATGGTTCTGGAGGGCCGTACAGCATGATTTGGGTACTCGAGTGGAGCTGAGCATAGTATTTCACCCTCAAACGGAAGGACAATCCGAGCGCACTATTCAGATATTAGAGGATATACCTCGTGTCTGTTTGATGGAGTTTGGAGGTTCGTGGGATCAATTCTTTCCACTTGCGGAGTTTGCCCACAACAAGAGTTATCAGTCGAGAATCCGGATGGCACCATATGACGCTCTGTATGGTAGGCGGTGTCGATCTCTAGTGGGTTAATTCAAGCCGGACGAGGCTAGATTATTGGGTAAAGACTTGGTTCAGGATGCTTTGGAGAAGGTTAACGTGATTCAGGATCGAATTCACTCAGGATAGTCCATATAGAAGATTTATGCAGATCGGAAGGTTCACGATGTGGCATACATGCTTTGAGAGCGGGTCCTTCTCCAGGTGTCACCCATGAAGGGTGTTATGAGGTTCAGAAAGAAGGGTTGGCTGAGCCCAATGTTTATAGGACTATTTGAGGTGTTGCGACATGTTGGGGAGGTTGCTTATGAGCTTACCTTACCTCCCAGTCTAGCAGGAGTTCATCCAGTATTCCATGTCCCTATGCTCCTGCAGTATCACGGCGATCCGTCTCATGTGTTGGATTTCAGCTCAGTCCAGTTGGACAAGGATTTCTCTTATGTTGAGGAACCAGTGGCTATTTGGGATAGGCAGGTTCGCAAGCCTAGGTCAAAAAACATTGCTTCCATGAAGGTCCAGTAGAGGGGTCAGCTGGTCGAGGAGGTGACTTCGGAGACCGAGCATGATATGTGCAACCCTTAACCTCATCTTTTCACCACTTCAGGTACGTCCCTATACTCATTCGAGGACGAATGATTGTTTTAAGAGGGGAAGGATGTAACAACCCAGACTGTCGTTCTGAGAGTAGTAGCCCCGATCCCATGTTAACAGTTTCCTCTGTATCTTTATATGCTCATGTGACTTACAGGGAGGTTGTTGTTGTGGTTTCAGAGTGATTTGGGACACTCAGTCCCTAAAACGGAAGCTTAAGTCTTAGGATTTTGAATGTAGTTGGAATGTGTGAAGACGACTCCGGAATAGAGTTTTGTCGGTTCAATTAGCTCCATTGGGTGATTCTGAACTTAGGAGCGTTTCTGGACTGTGAAATGGAGGTTTGTAGCTGATTTAGGCTTGAAATGACGAAAGTAGAATTTTTGGGGATTTTGGCCAGAAGTGGACTTTTTGATATCAGGATCGGTTTGCAAATCTGGAAGTTGGAATAGGTCTGTAATGTTTACTATGGCTTGTGTGCAAAATTTGAGGTCAATCGGACGTGATTTGATAGGTTTCGGCGTCGTTTATAAAATTTGGAAATTTCAAAGTTCCTTAGGCTCAAATCCGTGTGTAATTCATGTTTTGATGTTATTTCAGGATTCGACTAAGTTCTTATGGTGTTTTAGCACTTGTAGGTATGTTTCGTTGAGGTCCCGGGGGACTCGTCTTGATTTCGGGTTGTTAACGGATCATTTTGCACTTAGTTGATTGCAGATTTTCTGATATCTCAAGTTCTGGTTTCCTTCTTCGCGTTCATGTGGAGAGTCCCGCATTCGCAAAGAGGAACTAGAGTCAAGTGGATTTTTGTGCTTCGCGTTCGCGATATAGGTCCCGCGATCGCGAAGCACTGAGTTAGTCAATCTACGCGTTCGCGGTGGAGGTCCCGCGTTCGCGAAGAAGAGATGACCAGTTGGGCCCCCATGCCCTTTGTCCTATGCATATGCGATGTTGGTCCCCCTTTCACGTAGGGATGAGTTGAATTACCTTCGCGTTTGTGATGAAGAAATTCTGGGCTAGAATAATTTTCTATTCGCGAATGCGAGGGTTTGTCCGCGTTCGCAAAGAAGGGATGCTCGGGCAGTATTAAACATTTCAAAATCGAGGGTTTGGCCATTTATATCAAAACATGAAGTAGGGAGCTCGGATTTGGACGAGATTTTGAGGGACTTTCAGATACATCGATTGAGTAATGATTCTACACTTGATTTTGGTTATATCCCACTAATCTATCATTAATTCCATCCTTTAATCTCGGATTTGGGTTTAATATTTGGGAAAAATGAGAGAAGTTCTTCAACTAAGCTTTCGGGTTTTGATGGGGATTTTGATATTGGATTTGGATAATTTTGGTACGAGTATTTTGTGACTTTTACCTGATTCCGAGACGTGGGCCAGGGTCGACCTTTTTGGGCGATTTTCTAATTTCTTGCTTTAGCTTTGATTTCATTAATTAGATTAGTTTCGTATAGTTATATTTATGGTATGTAATTGATTTTTGCTAGATTTGGGTCATTCGGAGTCGGATATTCGTCGAAAAGGCATTGTTACCGATTGATTGAGTTTGGTTCGAGATAAGTGGCTTGCCTAACCTTGTGTGAGGGAACTCCCCATAGGATTTGGTACTGTTATGATAAGTGAGCGCCGTGTACGTTAGGTTACGAGTGCGTACATGGGCTATTTGTTGTAAAACCTGATTTTTACTGAGTAATAACTTGTTTCATCTTAATTGAGTTAAACTAACATGTGTAGTTATCATGTTTAAAATAGAATAACATGTCTAAGTGTCTTAAATTTTTATATGAACTTTGTGTGTTTAACCAAAGAATTAGATTCTCAGTCAAAGCCTATTTTAAGAAGTACTCGGGTTACTGATAATCAAGGAATTTAAAATTCACTCGATAAGAAAGGAAAAAAAAATAGGAAATGGCAAAGTAATTGATTGAAAAGCACACATAAGCAAGTTTGTTTCAATAATAAATAGAATGTGTCTTTACAAGTGAATCTTCCTTCCATTATATAGGAGTCTATAAGTATAACGTCTTTTCTCCTTTAAGATTGAATCATTATGAGCATTAATGATATTAATGAGACGTTGTAATTGGTAATCGTAAATGTTCATGAAGATTCTGTAACATTTGTAACCATTCACTCTCATTAATTGACGATTGATGGACCTTCCCTTTTTACTGTGTTGATTCATTCCACAGGTGCCTCTTCATTTAACCATTTAGGCTCGAGCAACCATATTCTTTCATCTCATGGGTAATTCACTCGTATCTGTTACGACTCATGCCTCTTTTAATGCATCATTCCAGCTGTCGCTTTCTCGATGGTCCACGTGTCTTGCCACATCAACCACATACTTAATTCCACATGTAATTTTTTTTTATCATTACAGATAGTCCCCCTATTTACCATTTATTAAGCAATTGAATATTTGGGAAGTGGATCACATTTATGGCGGGAATATTTTTCTGCCATTTCTTACGTATTGTATCTTCCTCTGAACCAATGTGTCGTATGTCACTTCCATTTAATGCATGTGACATGTAGCAACCATCGATTAGCTCTGCAACTCTTTAGCAGGTTTTAGGGATTTTTTGCGGTTGCATCAGTCACAAAGTGACTGTTTTCATAATGACGTTTCCATCATTACCTCATTTACATGACGGTTGCTTCTGCATATAAATACACCCTTGCCTTTGCTTTTACGAAAAATTGTATACAGTATTCTTCATTCACAATTTTCTCTTGTTCTTCATTGTGTACTACTTACTCATCCAATTATGTCTTTTTCAAATCCTGATCCTTGAAAAGTTGTCATAGTAGACGAACTTCCCCCTTCTTCGGCTCCTACCAGGAGTCGGAGAGGTGGTAGGTTATGTAGTTTAGGGTCAGTGTCTGTATGTGATTCTACTTCTCAACCCAGAACTACTCCTCCATTGTCTTCTAGAACTAGGGCTTCTTTTTTACATAGTTACTTCCATGACTTCTCACGATCGTGCTGATGTTTACCCTTCCCAGATTACTGAGGTTTTAATTTCTATTGTGCGGAGAGATTTCTATTGGAAATTTGACTTCCCGATTCTAGCTCCCAATGAAAAACAAAGGATTACTTCCTTTAAAGCTGGCTTTTCTTTTGTGTATATGTATCCCTTCACCTTAAGTTTTAGGTCACCTATTGATCCTGTTATCATTGAGTTTTGTCGTTTCTTCAATGGGTGTTTAGGACAGATTGGTCCTACTGTATGGAGGGATGTGGCATTATTTAGATACTTGTCAAATTTGGCTTCTTTTCCCTACACCTTTTACCATCTGATTCATCTTTACTCTCCCAAATTATTTCGCCATGGGATTTTTACTCTTGTGGCGAGGAGCAACAGGGTTTTGGTAAGTTCTGAAGATGACAAGGATCGTGGTTGGTATGCCCGATTTGCTACAAGAGGATTAGTAGGTGAAGAGAACATGCCCTTCCCTGAAAAGTGGAACTTTGCACGTAAGTTTCTCTTTCAATCTTCTTCGTTTTTTTGGGAATAACTTGTATCTCGTAACTGTTTTACTTTTATTTTTCAGCAACCATGGGAAATGTTGAGAAAATTCCTGATTTCCGTGGTTGGGTCAAAAAATTGTTAACTGTTGCTCCTATAGAAGAAAGGTCTTGGAAATACCTTTCTAATAGATTGGGATGGAAAGTGAAGACTCACGGTAATTTTCTCTGTTACTTTCTTCCTTGCCTCCATGTTTATGCTGGAACTTATTGACCCATTTCTTTATTAGGGTTTCCCATTCGAGGTGTGAGTGTTGCTTCAACCACTGCTTCGAGGCTTTCTCTATCAAAGACTCAAGAGATAATCTTGAGTTCTTCGTCAAAAAGAAAAGCTGATAGACCATAGAACTCTAAGGATGAAGAGGATCGGGACGATGGCTCGTTGGTTCGTAAGCCACGAGCTAGGAGCCGGGTCATTTCACATGACGAAGCTACTCTCCCTCCTAGTTTTGTTCTCATGCCCGAGCTTGAAAATTCTACCTTAGTGAGTTCTGATGAAGATACTCCTGCTGCACCCCGTGATTCTACTAAACAAATCTTTTCTCGTGGGTTTGACGAAGAAAGCTTTGGCTTTATTTCTAAGGAAACGCCTCTTGCCTCTTTTCCCGTGCATGCTCCAATTGAACCTAAGTTTCCCGTACCTGCTTCTACTGCCACTACTCCACCCCTGGCTATTTTGACTTCCTCGACTGCTCCGACTGCTACAATTTCTCATGTTGAAGTCGGTTCCACTAGTAGCAGTAGGGCGATGAAACAAGTTACCATCGAAATTCCTGAAAATGGTAATCTTTTGAAGAAATCAGGCCAAGCTGATGTATGGCTGAAACCACAGATTATCCCAGTTGAGAAGTCAAAACTAGAAAGTCACAACTCTCTAACGTGGATGAATGATATTGTGCATTCATCTTTAAATATATAAACCATGTCTTTTTATTTTACGGGATTTCTCTTTTACTGGTATCACATTCCTCTTTTCATTGTGTAGATAAATCTCATCGGAACGAAGATGATAAAAAGGATCATCCACATGGAGCAGTTGATGAATTATTATCACACTAAGGCAGATAATTGGAAAGAGCAGTTCGAGGGTCTTCAACTTGATATGGAGGTTTTAGAGGGAGAAAAGTGTACCTTAGAGCAGCAAGTAAAGGTTTTAGAGGGAGAAAAGTGTACCTTAATCAGGCAGGCAAAGACAAGAATCTTCTTGACTCTTCATTTGTTGATCAACTTTCCAAGGCTTCTGAAGAAATTAGGAGCTTAAAGGATTTACTTAACCAAAAATAAGCTTACTCAGGGGAGCTTGTTCAAATGCTCACGCAAACTCAAGAAGATCTTCGTGTATCCACAAACAAGGTTCAGTTTTTAGAGAGATCTCTTGCTCCCTTACAAGTTTCTTATGATGCTGCCTTGAATGAGAAGAATGAGTTGAGAGCTGAGGTTGAGCAGTGGGAAAAATATTATGAAGCCCTTGAAGATAAAGTCGTTGTTGATGTCAGCTGGGATTTCTTGAACACACGCCTCGAAACTTTAATGGAAGTAAGCTAGGAAGGCTTTGACTTAGATGCTGAGATTGAAAAGACTAGAGAGACGATTGAAAAGACCCAGCAGAGTCAAAGCTTTTCTTCACCTGAGGTTAGCATTCCCGAGGGTGATGAAATCGTTTCTGGTAAGGCTGTTGTTCAACCTTCTCCTTCTCAAGTTGCTCTTCCTTTTGGTGATGATGCCACTTTCATCATGCTGGTTCAGATTCTTCCCCACAGTGAAATTTAAAAAGTTTGAAATGTTACTTTGTGTTTGTTTTTTTATTGGTGGAACATTTGGAGATATACCCCTGGTCCCATTTGGAGGTAATGTTTGGAAAGTCTTACCCCTAGTCCTTTTGGGGCTTTTTTGTATAAGACAATTAGGTTAGGACTAAGTTTACACTTAGTTTTAACCAAGTTATATCAGTTTCTAAGTTTTTGTTCAACTTCTATGATATTTTATTTCGAGTTTCTGTACTACTCTTTTATTATGCATTAAAAATTCTTTGGTACTTTGTGACTTTTTGAAACAAGAACGATTCATAAAAGAGGTCCCTTTTGTAAAAGAGACTTAATGAAGAAGACATCTCAACTTCATAATGGTGTAAGCATACGAAAGAAGAAATAGGAACACACACGTTTCTTTGAATAACTTTGAGGAAAGTTTTGTATCATTCGAACTTTCATATTGTATAATACTTTACATGTATTCCAGTATCATCTATAACTCTTTCGTAACTTTTTTTTTACAAAAATTTGTAAAAAAAAATCAAGGGTATATCTTGCAACCCATGACTAAATATTGCATTTAACCTAAACGTTCGTAAGATCTAGAAGCTTACATCCACGAGTGTATTCTTTACAGGTTTTTGAATCAAGCTTGCGCTTTTGGCTCTTAACTTTGCTCTTAAATTTCGATTTGTTGGGTAGACCTTAGGCATGACTTGAATTCTGACTTTTCCAGTCTTCTTTGCCTTCTTTATATATATGTATTTAGTCTCCCAAGTGTTTGAGCTTTGAAGCATGAAATCTCGAGCACTTGATTATTCCTTCCATATGGTCCATTTCCTGAAAAGGAAAAACATAGGGGACTTGGAGGTATGTATAATTGAGATGATGACTACTTAACCCTCTATATTTCCATCAGAAAGGTCGCAACCCTAGACCGAGAAAAATGTTACTTCCGCGTGTCTTTCAGGTCTAATATCATCATTTGGTGTGGGCTAGATTATTGCCTATCATCTAAAATTGTTAGTATAATTTTAACTGTACAAAACAAAAATCGCAATTGAGCGATACCCGATCGCGGGTATTTCTTTTGCTTAGAAATAGTATTTCTTTAAATGAACAGCATTCCAACTCGAGGGTAAGACCTTGCCATCCATGGTTTCTAACTCGTAGGCACCTTTTCCAGCGATACCTCAAACTTTATAGGGTCCTTCCTAATTAGGATTTAACTTTCCTACTCCGGTTGTTTTCGTTGATTGGAAAACCTTTTTTAAGAGCGTAGTCCCCAATTTTGAAGTACCTAAGGTGAGCCTTTCTGTTGTAGTATCGTTCTATGATTTGTTTTTATGATGCCATCCGTATTAAAGTTGCTTCTCTTCTTTGTTCGAGTACGCCCAAGTTTGTTCTTAATTCCTCATCGTTCGAATCTTCCGTTGCCAATGTGAATCTCGTGCTTGGTTCTCCTATTTCAACTGAGATTAAAGCTTCTTAACCGTACACAAGCGAAAATGGAGTTTCTCCCGTGGCTATTTTTGCGGTGGTTCTATAAGCCCATAACACTCCTGGTAATTCTTCAGTTTTTCTAATCTCTTCTTCAAATTATTGATGATAATCTTATTTGTTGACTCAGCTTGTCCATTTTCTACGGGATGGTAAGGTGAAGAGGTTATTCGTTTGATTTTCCAACTTGGAAAGAACTTTGTGATTTTCGATCCTATAAATTATGGGTCATTATCACATACGGCATATAATGTTTCCCCAAATGAAATCTTTCACCTCCTTTTCTCGTACCTGCTTAAAAGCTCCCACCTCTACCCATTTTGAAAAGTAATTTGTTAACACTAATAAAAACCATACCTTTCCTTTAGCTTATGGTAAACGCCCTACTATATCCATTCCCCACTTCATAAATGGCCATGAGGAAATAATTGTATGTAATAACTCTTTAGGTCGATGCATATTGTTGTCATATCATTGAAATTTATCACACTTGGCTACAAATTGTTTTGCATCCTCTTCCATTTTGGGCCAGTAGTATCCTGCCCTAATTAGTGTTTTAACTAAAGATCGTCCACTGCATGATTTCCGCAATATCCTTCATGTACTTCTCTCATCATGTACTCTGTTTGATTGGGTCCAAGGTACCGTGCTAAAGGACCGCCAAACATTTTTTCGATATAAATTATCTTGAATTAGGTAGTAACGAGCAGCTTTTGATCGAACCACTTGAGATTCTTTCTTATCTTCAGGTACGATCCCTTACTGCAAAAAATTAACAATCTCGTTTCTCCAATCCCAGGTTAAATTGTTAAAGCTTACCTCATGTTTATCCTGGTCAAGTGCTGAATGAAATAAATGTATTACAATAGCATTTTCTTCACTCGTTACTTCTGAAACTGAAGCAAGGTTAGCCAACGCGTCTGCTTCTGCATTTTCTTCCCTGGGCATTTGCACGATCTTCCAAGATTGGAATTTCCTAACCAGTTCTCGTGCCTTTTCCAAGTATTGTTGCATCTGTGCCTCTCTAGTAGTGTAAGTTTCCTGCATCTTATTGACTACCAGTTGAGAATCACTTTTAATCACGATTTTCTCTATGGAGAGTTCTCTTGCTAGTTCTAGACCTGCAATAAAAGCTTCTTACTATGTTTCGTTGTTAGTAATAGGGTAATATTTAATAGCTTGTCTGATACTTTCACCTGAGGATGGGATTAATACAATACCCAAACCGGCTCTTTTGACATTTGAAGAGCCATCAGTAAATAAAGTCCATGTACCTGGAGTATCTCCAGTAAAAATTTGTAATTCCTTTTCTATTTCAGGAATTATTTTTGTATTAAAATCTGCGACCTAATCTGCTAAAACTTGATACATTATTGGTGTTCTAGATTGATAAATAATGTCATATTCACTTAGTTCTATTTCCCACTTGGCTAATCTGCCTGATAATTCTTGTTTATGCAAAATATTCAGGATATGCAGTTACTACGGAGATAGGATGGCATTGAAAATATGGTCTTAATATTCTAGCTGCCATGACTAATGCTAAAGAAAGTTTCTCTAGATGAGGATATCTAATCTCAGCATCTAATAAATATTTACTAACATAATAAATAGGAGATTGTTTACCTTTGTCCTCCCTTACTAAAAATGCACTTACAGCTACTTCTACAACCGCAAGATACACGTATAGGCCTTCTCCATCCCTAGGTTTAGACAGTAGGGGAGGATTTGATAAATAAGACTTCAAATCTTTGAGGGCTTGTCGTCATTCCTCAGTCCATTCAAACTGATTTTGCTTCTTCAATACTGGAAGAATTTAAAGTTTTTCTCTGAAGATCAATGAATCTTCCCATAGCTGCAACCCTGCCTGTCAATCTTTGTACCTCTTTTTTGCTTGTGATTACATCATGTATTTCTTCAATACCTTTAATCAGTGCATGATTTACTTCAATTCCTCTATTAGATACTAGAAAGCCTAAAAACTTACCTAAAGCTACGCCAAAAGCGCATTTTTCTGGGTTCAGTTTCATGTTATATATGCGGAGGATCTCGAAGGTAGTTGAAAGATGTTGAAAATGATCTTTCATGATTTGACCAACATATCATCAATGTACACTTCCATCGTGTTCCCGGGTGTTCTTGGAACATCTTGGTCCCCAACCTCTGATACGTGGCTCCAACATTTTTCAAGCCAAGAGACATGACTTTGTAACAATAAGTCCCCTTGTTAGTAATAAATGAAGTTTTTTCTTCGTCTTAGAATACGCATCTAAAAAACTAAAAAGTTCATGACCTGAGGTAGAATCAATCAATTGATCTATATGTGGTAAAGGGAATGAATTTCGGGGATGCTTTATTTAAGTCAGTGTAATCTACACAAACTCTCAATTTACTGTTATTTTTTGGAACTACCATAGTATTAGCTAACCAATTAGGATATTTTACCTCGCATATTGATCTTATCTTTAAGCGTTTCTATACCTCGTCATCGATCACTTGATTTTTGAATGATCCTTGCTTCCTCTTTTTTTTTTTGACATGTACGAATGATGGATCTTCATTTAATTTATGAGTCATCACCTCCGGGGGTATACCTGTCATATCTGAATGGGACCATGCAAAACAATCCGCGTTAGTTTTTAAATATTCAATTTACATACCTCTCCTTTCTAGGTTTAGCCTTGCTCCGATATGAATTCTTCGATCTGGACATTGCTAGAATAGTAGAACAGATTTGAGCTCCTCAATCGTTATTTTAATGTTTTCATTTTCTTCTGGCTCCTGAATTACATCTGGTCTGGAATCTTCTAACGTAAAAGGTGGCCGGCCATTCGTCAAGGCCCAGGAATCCGCTGGACATCTCAGCGGCAGGATTTGCTACCCGCATCCGATAGAAGTTACATTTTAGTGCTTCCCTAACATAAAGGGGATCCACGTGAATTTTCTTTGATGCAATTTCTGTTGAAATTTGATTTACTGCATCTTCCTCACTTATACCCGCATCTTTCTGGTTTGCGCTCGTATTTTTTTTACTTGGTTGTATCACTGAATTGATGTTCTTTGAAGTCTGTTGATCTCCTTGAATCTGTTGAATTCACCATTTTGAAAGTAATTTAATAACCTGATGTAATGTAGATGGAACTGTATCTATATTGTGAATCCATGGCCTCCCAAGAATCACATTATAGGCCATATCCGTGTCTATCACTTGAAATTTTTTTCTCTTTAATGACCTCTTCTGCGTATGTACTTAACTCAATCTCTCCCTTTGCTATAACGATTGAGTTATCAAACCCAGATAAGGAACGTGTTTTTGGAACTACACGGTCGCCCATCAACATTTCTTCTACCACTCGTAATAGAATAATATTCCCAGAGCTACCTAAATCAATCAAAATCGCTTTACCTTAGTGTCATGTATAAGTAAAGATATTATGAGTGCATCGTTGTGGGGAATGATTAGTACATCGGCATCAGAATCATCAAATATTATGTTGTCTTCCTCCAGAGTTTGGCGAGTTTGCTTCCCGTGAGTTATTATGAATTTTGTCATTTTTCTCACGGTTGTATAGGTTACTCCGTTGTCTTCTTCTCCACCGTTTATCCCATTTACTTTCCTCTTTGGAGATGGAGGTTTTGGAGGCTCTTGCCTATTTTTCATGTAAGCTTGTTTTCCTTTCTCGCTAAACAATTTCGTCAGATAACCCTGCTTCAATAAGTGTTCCACCTTGCCTTGTAATAATCTGCAGTCTGATGTTTTGTGGTCGTGATCATTGTGGAACTCGCACCAACAATCTGGGTTTCTTCTATTTGGATTTGATGTCATTTATTTAGGCCATCGTACCTTATCCCACATGCTTCTTAAAATAGCAACCAACTCGGAGGTACTGGCGTTAAAATTGTAATCCCCAATCCTTGTGTTTGTATTAGCATCTCTGTTACGTTCACTTCGATCTTATATGAATCTCGACGATGACGAACCTGAATCTCTATTTGTGAATTTGTGATCAGCCCGCATGTTTTCGGAATTATAACGAGCCTCTCACCCCGAGGATCCCATACAAGGTTTGTACCAATTTTTTCTGGACCTCTTCTCAGATTGTGACCGCCTCAAACCTGTTTTTTCTTCAACCCTTGATTGAGGTATGATATCTTCTTCAATCCACAACTTGGTACTGTACCTATTATAGACATCATTCCATGCCATGGCAGGGAATTCTCGTAGGCTCTCTTTATGAGGAACTTGGGGGAAAAGATGGGGACAAGAAGTTATTTCGGCTGGAGAATGCAAGAGAGAAGAAGGCTCGCGACCTGGATCAAGTGAGGTGCATCAAAGACGAGGACGGTCGAGTATTGATGGAAGAGGCCCATATTAGGCAAAGATGGCAGTCGTACTTTCGTAAACTTCGGAATGAAGAGGGGGATGAAAACATTGTATTAGGGAAATTGGGGATTTCCGAGAGTCACCGAGACTTTAGGTATTGTAGGCGCATTAAGGTTGAGGAAGTCGTGGGTGCGATGGGTAAGATGAGTCGGGGCAAAGCGACTGGACCAGACGAGATTCCAATAGAGTTTTGGAGATATATGGGTAGAGTAGGCTTGGAGTGGCTGACTGGTTTGTTTAATGTTATATTCAGGACAAAGAGGTTGCCTGATGAGTGGCGGTTGAGTACAATGGTTCCAGTGTACAAGAACAAAAGGGATATCCAGAATTGTAACAACTATAGGGGTATCAGGTTACTAAGCCATACCATGAAAATTTTGGAGAGGGTGGTGCAAGGGAGGATAAGAGGGAAGGTGTCTATATTGGAAAACCAGTTCGGGTTCATGCCGGGTTGTTCTACTACGGAAGCTATCCACCTTATTAGGAAGTTGGTGGAACTATACAGGGATAGGAAGAGGGATTTGCATATGGTGTTTATTGACCTATATAAGGCAAATGAGAAGGTCCCTAGGGACGTCCTTTGGAGGTTTCTGGAGGTAAAAGGTGTGTCGGTGGCTTACACTAAGGCGATAAAGGATATGTATGATAGAGCTATGACTCGGGTTAGGATTGTGGGAGGTGACTCGGAGCCTTTTTCGATGGTTATGGGGTTACACCAAGGATCTGCACTCAGTCTGTAATTATTCGCTCTGGCGATGGACGCACGGACACACAATATCCAAGGAGAGGTTTCATGGTGTATGTTGTTCGCTCATGATATAGTTCTGATTGATGAGATGTGAGGCGGTGTTAATGGGAGATTGGAGGTTTGGAGGAAGTCTCTGGAGTCTAAAGGTTTCAAGTTGAGTAGGACTAATACAGAATATGTGGAATGTAAATTCAGCGACATGACGGGGGAAGCGGATGTGGAAGTTAGGCTTGACTCATAGGTCATCCTCAAGAGAGAAATTTTTAAGTACTTAGGGTCAATTATCCAGGCAGATGGGGAGATCGACGGGGATGTTACGCACTATAGTGGGTTGGGGTGGATGAAATGAAGGTTAGCGTCAGGAGTCCTGTGTGACAAGAGTGTTCCACTGAAACTCAAAGGTAAGTTCTATACGCCGGTGGTTAGATTGGCCATGTTTTATGGAGTTGAGTGTTGGCCAGTCAAGAATTCACATATACAGAAGATGAAAGTAGCAGAAATGAGGATGTTGAGATGGATGTGTGGGCACACTAGGCTGGATAAGATTCGGAATGAAGATATTCGGGAGAGGGTGCGCGTGGATGTCGTGGACGACAAGATGCGGGAAGCGCGGCACTAGTGGGATTTTACTGGGTATGTTGTTGTTGTTGTTGTTGTTCTCTTTAAGCCTCCTCGTAGCTTCTGAACTTTTCTCGTTTAAATTGCTTGCAGATGCCATGGCCGCCCAATTGTCAGGTACTCTTGGTAGCAGCATTCTTTCACGTTGGAATCTGTCTACAAATTCTCTAAGAAATTATGTATATCCTTGCTTTACTTCAAATATATCCTACATTCTCTTTTCAACTTTTTGTGCACCCGAGTGTGCTTTTATAAATAGATCTGCAAGCTCAGCAAAAGAGTCAATAGAATTTTCGGGCAAAATAGAGTACCATGTTAATGCTCCCTTGGTAAGTGTTTCCCCAAACTTTTTGACCAGCACAGATTCGATCTCCTGCTTGGTTAAATCAATTCCTTTTACTCCCGTGGTGAATGCAGTAACGTGGTCATGTGGATCGGTCGTTCCATCGTATTTTGGGATGTCAAGCATTTTCAACTTTTTGGGAATTGGTAATGGAGTTGCGCTTGATTTCCATGGTACGCTGGGTATTTGCTCAATACCGTCCTTTTGTTCTTTCACTTGTTTCTGCAAGGTTAGTATTAAAGTTTGTAAATCATAATTATTAGGCGTACCTGGTCTCCCATCACGTGACTCGTTGGGAGTTCCTCCACTTCCAGAATTAGCCAGCCCTGATCGTGGAATTTCCACAGTTGCAGTATTGTTTGGTGGAGGTGTGGGTGGAACGGTTGGTAGTACCCTCACGAAACCCTAGAGAGCATCATTCATGTACTCAGCAATTAACTGCTTCACAGTATACTGCTCGACAATTTGTTCATTTCTATGTTATTCATTGTTATGAGTAGTGGATCTTTCTGGTGATGCTTCTTGTGAAGAGTGTGGGGTTCCTTGAGGTTATGGAACTGGAGTTCCCTCCACCTGCTAGTTGTTGTCATTGGCATTCGACATTACTCAGTTGAGAGAGAAAGATTTGGAAAGTAAGAGAATATTATCAGATTCCCTGTAGCAGAACCAATTTGTTTAACTAAAGAATTAGATTCCCAGTCAAAGCATATTTTAAGAAGTACTCGGGTTACTGATAATCAAGAAATTCAATATTCACTCGATAAGAAAGAAAATAAAAATAGGAAATGGAAAAGTAATTGATTGAAAAGCACAATTAAGCAAGTATATTCCAATAATAATCAGAACGTGTCTTTACAAGTGAATTTTCCTTCCCTTATATAGGAGTCAATAAGTACAATGTCTTTTCTCCATTAAGACCGAACCATTATGAGCATTAATGATATTAATGAGACGTTATAATTGGTAATTGTAATTGTTCATGAAGATTATGTAACGTTTGTAGCCATTCACTCTCATTAATTGACGATTCATGAACCTTCCCTTTTTACTGTCTTGATTCATTCCACAGGTGCCTCTTCATTTAACCATTTAGGCTCGAGCAACCATATTCTATCATCTCGTGGGTAATTCACTTGTATATGTTACGACTCATGCCTCTTTTAATGCATCATTCCAGTTGTCGCTTTCTCGGTAGTCCACGTGTCTTGCCACATCAACCACATACTTAATTCCACGTGTAATATTTATTTTTACCAATACAATGTGCAGTATGCTTAGTGGATTCCTGCTCCTTTTCTTGACTTGTACTTAGTCTAAGTTGTAGGTTTTTCTTGTTGTAAATGTTATCTCCATTGTTTTGATCTACGTATTTACTTTGGGACTACGAGACTGGATCCCGGGAGATCCCAATGCATATTTACTTTGGGACTACGGGACGATATCATGGGAGATCCCCCTTTATATTTACCTTGGGACTACCGGGACGGTATCCCTGGAGATCCCCCTACATATTAATTTTGGGACTACGGGACGGTATCTCGGGAGATCCCCCGCTATTTATCCTTGTGCGTTTGTAGTGTTACCTCTATGTGAATTCCATCTTTGTTTAATTCTGGTCTTTTATTACATTACAACATTTTCTTTGCCTTAATTATTTTATATACACCAGTGTGCCTTGACCTGACCTCGTCACTACTCGACGGAGGTTAGGCTTGGCACTTACTAGGTACCACTGATGTGTACTCATGCTACTCTTATGCACATGTTTTCGAGTGCAGATCCAGGTACCTCCTATCAGCCTCGCTATTAGTTGCGTATTTGCTGTTGTTTCCGACTTCAAGGTGCATTTGCCCCCATTCGTAGACCTCGAATTCCCCCTCTATCCCCTTTATGTTGTTCTTCTTTTATTTCTTCTAGTTATTTATGTATAGAAAAAGTTAGACAGAAAATCTTAGAAGCTTGTGACTTGTGGTGTTCTGGGTCTTGGTAGGATTTTGTGTATATTTTTTAGATTTTGTTATTGAACATGTCAAGCGGCATTCCTATCAGTATTTAATTATATGTTGCAATTAGCAATTAGATTTAAGCTTTCACTTTCATTATTCAGCAAATGCTAGGCTTAACTAGTCGCAGAGACCAGGTGCCGTCACGACATTAAGCCATTAAATAAAGAAGTAACTCAGAGATAAAATGCTCAGCCTTTTCATAGTTTTCCGAAAATAGTTCTACTTTTCAAATATAACAGTGAAACACCCAAGTTTTTTATCGAAAGTTTTGCCAAAAATATGAGTAAGTTGTAAACTGTATTCTTCCTTGAAAACTGTAATGTTTCCCAAAACCTTTTCATCAGGAAAATGTTTCATTTTTAGATAGCATGAGGAAAGTACATCTCCATGCCTATATTCAATATGTACGAGAAGTCATGAATGACGTGATATCGTAAAGCATGAGGAAAAATGCATCTCTATGCATGTATGTTGAGTGTGCATATCAAATGCGATGCCACTAAGTGATAAAATCATATCCATACTCGCAGTGTATCAATTCACTCAGTCCTCCCAGTCACTCAGTCCTCCCAATCACTCGGCATTCGCACTTAGTAGGTACCTGCGCTACTGAGGGTGTGTATAGACTCTGGAGGGGTTCCTACAGCCCAAGCGCTATATCAACCCAATCATGGCATAAATCAATGAAACATTCTGCGGCGTGCAGCCCGGTCCCATAAATATGCTCACAATTAGTCCCTCGGACTCACTTAGTCATCAATTCTCTCTCTCGGACTCACAATGTCATGAAAATAGCCCGAATATGATGATGTGATGTATCAATAAATACCAGCAGAGACTGAGATATGATATGCATATGAATGCGTATGGCTGAGTATGTTAAACAATGAAAGCAGATAAACTCAACAGCATGAATGACCTTAGTGGGTCCCAACAGGATAAGCATGTAGCCTAGACATGGTGTCTAACATGGATCACAGCTCAATAGCTCAAGTACGTAGAAATTTCATGATTACAGGTAAGGTCAGGTAACTACACAGCACCACAGAAGTAACGAAGTCACAATTTTCACACGGTGCACGCCCGTCACCTAGCATGTGCATCACCTCAACACCGATCACATAGCACAAAAAGTTGGGGTTTCATAACCTCAACACTAAGTTTAGAAGAGTTACTTACCTCGAACGAGACAATATCAATGCCGAGCAAACCAAGCGAAGCTCCAAAGATGCCAGCACGCGCGTTCCGACCTCCGAACGGCTCAAAACTAATTAAAAACAACTCAAATACATCAAACAAGGCTAGAGGAACCAAACCCAAATCAGAAAAGATCAATCTTGAACCGAAACCCGAAATCGGCCAAAAAGCCACACCTGGGCCCGCACCTCGGAACCCGACAAAAACTCACAAAATCTGACAACCAATTCAATTACGAGTCCAACTATACTAATTTCAATCAAATCCGACTCCAAATCGGTGTTCAAAACTCAAAAATTCGTATTATGAAAATTTAGGCCAAAACCCCCAATTCCTCTTTAAAATTCATCAACCAATTGCCAAAAATGAAGATAAATTCATGAAATAAATGAAAACCAAGTGTAGAACACTTATCCCAATCATTATGATGAAAATGGAACCAAAAATCGCCCCAATCCGAGTCCCACATCTCAAAATATGAACAAAGACCAAAACCCTCGATTGTATAACCTCTGCCCAGCACTTCCACATTTGCGGGCAATTCGTCGCATCTCTGACCAATTACTTATGTGGTCAATGTGTCGCTTCTGGGAAAATAGCCATGCGCAGCAACCCCCGCACCTGCAGATATAAAATCCCGCTTCTGCGAAGAACATCGCACCTGCGCTCCCAGATCCTTCATCTGCGCGCACGCAAGTGCGCTACAAAATCCGCTTTTGCGGTCTTCCTCGCCCAGCCTCTTCTCGCTTCTGCGACCAATCGTCCGCATCTGTGGACTCACATTTGTGTGCTTTCCATTCTTCCGCAGATCGGAAACACCAGAACCAGCAGCCTTCAGCAATGCAACATTGAAGAAAAATGATCCAAAATCAATTTGAAAATGCCCGAGCCCCACGGAACCCCGTCCAATCATACCCACAAGTCACATAACACGGACCTACTTGAGGCCTCAAAACACACATAAAAACATTAAAACGATAAATCACACATCAAATCGAAATCTATAAACTTTGAACTTTAAATTTCCAAAAACTCGCACTGAAACATGTAAAATCATCCCGGAATAATCCCAAATTTTGCACACAAGTCCAAAATGACATGACAAAGCTATTCAAATTCCCAGAACCACAATCCGAATCCAATATCCTCAAAGTCAACTTCCTGCCGAACTTATGAACTTTCCAAACCTTCAATTTTCCAATTGTTTTGCCAACTTATGTTGAAACATTCTAGACTTATGTTGAAACATTCTAGAAACATCTAAATGCAAATCCGGGCATATGCCCGAGTCCAAAATCACTATCCGGACCCAAAGGAACCATCAAAACCCCGTTCCGAGGTGAAATACACAAAAGTCAAACTTGGTCAATTCTTTAACTTAAAGTCCCAACAATGAAATTCATTCTTCTAAACCGACTATGAATACCTGAAAACCAAAACCGATGATTCACATAAGTCATAATACATACGGAGCTACTCATGCCCGTAACTGCCGGGCGAAGTGCAAATGCTTAAAAGGACCTGTCAGGTTGTTACATCCTCCCCCATTTAAACATACGTTCATCCTCGAACATGCTAAGAGTTTTCCTCAAAACCATCAAATTGTCGTACAACCTTACCATGCACATACCTGGGGGTGATCCCACGTCACCCTATCCCATATAGGCCCGATAACACGACATAGATGGAATTTCTCAATTCAACCTGGCCCATAAGCCTTAGAATCCAATTTCCTTCCAGCAACCAGAATTCCTTATAAGATCTGCATCTCGCAACCTACACGTTGTATAAGTCTGAACGAACTGTATCAAGCTATAACCATAATCCAAGACACAATCGCATGTTATACCTCATAACTCAAATACTCATAGAAATAATTTTCCATCACATAACTGCTCAGAACAACCCAATGTCGTTAATAAACCTCATATCTAACAAAATCTCACTCTAAATCCTTCGTACACTACCTTCAATTCAACAAGCCGTAGAGCTCCCTCTTCTTCAACAAAAACTATAGCCCATTCCTAAGCCGACTTCCGATATTATCCTTCCGAATATACCGCAATCAAATCTGATAGCACCCATCCTAGATCTAACGACTTCATCTTATCGAATACCAACTAACCTACTGACACGCAACACCAATACTACGCAGAGCCACAAACCGTGCAACCCATGCACCAATAAGCAACAACCCAAATGTACCTAAATCATGAAAAAAATGACTTAAATGAGAGAACTGTATCGCAAACTCAAAGGATACCACCACCACAAAAACCTAAGAACCTATCACACACCATAGAACCATCACTCGACTCTAACACAAAAGTTCATACCTCAACATAACTCTGTTGCAATGCACGACTCCATCCAGATGTTGGTCCATATCATATACCCTGAGCCAACCAGCTCAAAATCAATAACCACACAAAATTTGACATCCAGTAGCCAAAGTGCATTACCATAACCACAGAGAATCAGACGAAACAATGACACACAAAACCCGAAAGAACATCACAAATACGCCCTTAACCATGTAACACCAAATTACTCATCTCCCTCAAATTCCTCTATAAACCACAATAGAGTCGCACCATGTGTGCCTAAAACCAACGAATCACAACTCCCCGTATCATAGAAGAGTAAATCGCAGAAATTTCATAACACGATTAAGCTCAGCAAAAACCGAATGGCACATCTCTCAATAATATCGTTATGGAGCCAACCAATCCGACTCGGTGTAGAATACACATTCTAATTCGGCCTACCAATGAACCCCCAAATCAATTCCGGGCGCCCACAAATAGATAAATAAACCTCTGAAACCCCACAACCATCTGGCTAGCTTTGGCCATGAAATAATCCGCTCTTGAGAACTCCCGGTCTCCAAATCCATAGAACACACGAATCACCATATCTGATCCCAACTCCACCGCCAGAACGTATAACACATCTATCATATACAATCATCCCACGAGGAATGCTTCTAAAATTCTTCTGTGCCACATAGGAAAAATAAAAATATCAACAGTTGATCAAGCAGGAGAGTGCCGCAGTACCAGTGAAGTATCCACAAATCAAACACATTGCCCCTTCTGAAATACATACCCTCGTCAAGCCACACCAAATAGTACCATCATTTACTTAGTCATCTGAGATTGTCCATGGTGCCTACGAATTTTTTACCTCTACCCCAACACTAAATTGTGACCAAGCACATGCAAATCTCAAATCCCACATAACACACAGCATCTATCATGCCATCATGTGAAAAAATACGACAACTTCATAGTCCACTCCAGGTTACTCGCAACTACATACTCAATTAGCCAAAGACCTTCCATTTGATTTCATCCGGGAGATAGTCACCATACACAAAATGTTCCACATACTGGTAGGACATATACACCCCGAACCGTGGTAGAAACCATCAAGAACCTTTCGAACTCTTTTTCTCATAACCAAACTATCTGAACCGAATATCTGTAACCCAACTCAGCCACATAGGTCGCCAAAACTCAAGAGCATCGGCACGAAACACCTGTAGAGACTAGCCACGTCATACGTACCCAAAGAACTGATCACACCCATTACATTGCTAATCTAACCTACTACCAAGCTGTCCTATTTCCCCAAGTCCTTTCCGAATTGCCTTCAAATTGATACTTCTCCTTGTTAGAACACCACGATTCCTAACCAAAATTTTTATCACACAAAAAACCCTAGTATAAAACCACAGCGCCCTAGGGCCCATAAGTCGTTGACTTCCCTCTTAAGCACCCAGAAGCACCATAACCGAGACACCCTCTCTAAATAGACCTTATGCTAACCTAAAATTGTTTCCTTTTCCTTCTTGTTACAAAAATGCATAATCCACAATGATATAATAAAATGCTACAAGTCTCAACACCGTCCAATGCCACTATCAGGTCCTAGCCATATACAAATCTTGACAATTCCAAATCGCTACATTTAAATCTTGAGTCCATTAGAACCATTCTCGAGAGTCATCCATTTTTCTCAAATCTCAATTAAACGGACCGAACGACCTGTGCCCCATTAGCACACTAACACCCAAGGGAGTAACCCACACTCCTAAGCAACCAAGATAATTCCTACTACATGCATACTACACCCTTCACAACTAACCACTCAATTATTCCATGATTCCAATATACCCATAGAATGTAATACAACCCGTATCCAGAAATTTTCTTACTTGAGTCATTCTAAATCTCCACCTCTGCAAGTCATGACTAATTCACAATTATACCTCAAACTGAAACCATTACGACACATAACTGTGCAATCTACTCGTCGATAGTAGACTCTCCCACTTGGCTCAAAGCCATAGATCAAAACACACAATGACTCACAATGTCCATACTCTATGGCTTCCATAATATCACAGTGAGATTGGAATGAATCCTTCATAAGTTCATATAACACAAACCATCTAATATTTGGAATCATCTGCAAATCTCGCATTCATCCTTGTAGCAGTCACTTCAGCTCTCATAAGCGACCCAAACTCAAATTGAAACACATATAATTCACTGGCAAGAGAGGACTCGCTGCAAAATAACGTAGGGATCACACAACCTCAGGACACTCCGCAAGAGATAACCCCACCTGCTTAGCCTTAAATGGATATCTCTCTATACATCTCCATAGTCATAACCATTACGCAATCACTTAATCTCCCTGAGTCTGAACTCATAACACGACATAAGGATCTACTTCACTCCACAACTAAACTACATGAGAGGTTCTTCAACACACCCATAACTCGAGGCCATACGGCAATTCCAGACAGAAGTCAAGCACCCAATAGTCCTTGCTACATCTCAAGTAAGCTCTTCTTGTCACATTCAAACAATTTGAACACATCTCGCAATCAAATCCAACTCACCAAATAGTCATCCAATCACAAATCCCACCAATAAGGACACCAACATACATGTAAGTCCCAAAAACACGTGCTCATACACTCCAAGTCTCCGTGCTCAGGCCACTCGCAAAAATCCATCCTCAAGTACTCTAGACTGGCCCATCATCAGCACACTGAAACCACATCTCGCGCCTCATCCATGGAATCACAAGTCGTTGATGCACAGCTGATACCGAGCGCTCATGTGCGCACACGAAAGAGTGGAAGGAATTCAAAGAGTTACGTTTCAAATTGAACTAATGTCGCACGATAAGGAAAGAAATATGGGAAGTATATCCTAAATGTCCTGTAGCCTCTTGAAGATAGGTATGGACGTCATCATAACGATCTGCAAGACTCTACTAGATACTTGCTCGTGACTTGTAGAACCTATAAACCTAGAACTCTGATACCAACTTTTCACGACCCCAAATCCACTAGTCATGATGGCACCTAACCCACCCCTCTAGGTAAGACAACTAATAATTATCCAATTTCAATTATATTAACAAGACAATTACATGAAAGTAATTTACGGAATTTTATACATTTCCCAAGGACTGGTAGTACAAATCATGACCTTCTACAAATAGAGTTTACAAAGTGGAAATGAAATAAATACATAGTCTGTTGGAGAAGTACATAAACAGAGTTTTATAATGTAACGCTACCCCAAACAAAGGAGGCAGCTATGACAGGGACGCAGGTACATCTTCAAGTCCCACAACCATCGAACATAGCAACAACAGCAACCAACATATGCACGCAATGTGCAGAAGTGTAATATCAGTACAATCGACCATTTGTACTGAGTATGTAACAAACCTAACCTTAGGTTGAAAGTAGTGACAAGCTGGAACATAGGTCGGGTCCAACATCCATAGCCAACGACAGTTCATAACAACGTAAAGCAATTAAGTAAAGAAGTAACTCAGAGATAAAATGCTCATAATTTTCATAGCTTTCCGAAAATAGTTCCCCCTTTCAAATATAACAGTGAAGCACCCAAGTCTTTTATAGAAAGTTTTACCAAAAATATGAGTAAGTTGAAAATTGTATTATTCCTTGAAAATTGTAATGTTCCCCAAAAAAATTTCATTAGGTAAATGTTTCCTTTTAAGATAGCATGAGGAAAGTAGATCTCCATGCATATATTCAATATGTATGAGAAGTCATGACTGACGTGATACCGTACAGCGTGAAGAAAAATACATCTATATGTATGTATGTCGAGCGTGCATATCAAATGTGATGCAACTCAATGATAAAATCATATGCATACTCTTATAGTATCAATTCACTCAGTTCTCCCAGTCACTCAGTCCTCCCAATCACTCGTCACTCGGCACTAGGCACTCGCACTCAGTAGGTACCTGCGCTACTCGGGGTGTGTACAGACTTCGAAGGGGCTCTTACAGCCCAAGCGCTATATCAAGCCAATCATGGAATAAATCAATGAAACGTATTGCAGCGTTCAGCCTGATCTCATAAATATCCTCACAATCAGGACCTTGGCCTCACTCAGTCATCAATATCTCCGGTCTCTCTCTATTAGGCTCACAATGTCATGAAAATAGCCCGAGTATGATGATGTGATGTATCAATAAATAGCAGCAGAGACTGAGATATGATATTCATAAGAATGCGTATGATTGAGTATATAAAACAATGAAAGCAGAAAACTCAACAGCATAAATGACCTTAGTGGGTCCCAACATGATAAGCATGTAGCCTAGACATGGTGTCCAACATGGATCACAGCTCAGTAGCTCAAGTACGTAAAAATTTATGATTACAGGTAAGGTCAGGTAACTACACAGTACCACAGAAGTAACAGAATCACAATCCATACAGGTCATGCCCACACGTTCATCACCTAGCATGTGCGTCACCTCAACACCGATCACATAGCACAAAAATTTGGGGTTTCATACCCCTCAGCACTAAGTTTAGAAAAGTTACTTACCTCGAACGAGCCAATACTAATGCCGAGCAAACCAAGCAAAGCTCCAAAGATGCCATCACGCGCGTTCGGAACTCCGAACGGCTTGAAACTAACCAAAAACAACTTGAATACATCAAACAAGGCTAAAAGAACCAATCCCAATCAGAATAGATCAATTTTGAATCAAAACCCGAAATCGGCAAAAAGCCCAACCCGGGCCCGCACCTCGTAACCTGTCAAAAACTCACAAAATTTGACAACTCATTCAATTACGAGTCCAACCATACTAATTTCACCCAAATACGACTCCCAATCGATGTTCAAAACTCAAAAATTCGTATTATGAAACTTTAGGCCAAAACCCCCTAATTCCTCTTTAAAATTCATCAACCAATTGCAAAAAATGAATATAGATTCATGAAATAAGATCAAAGCCATGTGTAGAACACTTAATCCAATCCTTGTGATGAAAATGGCTCCAGACATCACCCCAATCCGAGTCCAACATCTCAAAATATGAAGAAAGACCAAAACCCTCGATTTTATAACCTCTACCCGCACTTCCTCATTTGCGGGCTTTTCATCTCATATGCGACCACCACTTATGCGGTCAATGTGTCGCTTCTGCGAAAATATCCACGCTCAGCAATCCCCGCACCTGCGGATATAAAATCTCACTTCTGCGAAGAACATCGCACTGTGTTCCCAGATCCCACATCTGCGCGCACGCAAGTGTGCTACGAAATCCGCTTTTGCGGTCCTCCTCACCCAGCCTCTTCTCGCTTCTGCGACCAAACATCCATATCTACAAACTCACATATGCATCCATTCTTCCGTAGATGCGGAAACACCAGAACCAGCAGCCTTCAGCAATGCAACATTGAAGAAAAATGATCCGAAACACGCCCGAGCCCCTCGGGAGCCCATCCAATCATACCTACAAGTCACATAAGATAACACGGACCTACTTGAGGCCTCAAAAGATATATAAAAATATCGAAATGATGAATCACACCTCAAATCGACATCTATGAACTTTGAACTCTAAATTTCCTAAAACTCGCGCCGAAACATATCAAATCATCCCGGAATAATCCCAAATTTTGCACAGAAGACCCAAATTACATGATGAAGATATTCAAATTCCCGGAACCACAATCCAAATCCGATATTCTCTAAGTCAACTTCCGGACATACGCCCGAGTCCAAAATAACCATCCGGACCCAAAGGGATCATTAAAACCCCATTCTGGGGTCAAATACACTTTCACAAGCCGAGATTCCCACCGTTGGGATCGTGATGGCGCCTAACTTCACACTTTCCAGGCAAGCCAACGTTAGAGATTATTTAGCCATTTATATCCATTTTAGTGATTAGCAGAGAGCAGACAAAATAAAGTGGGATAACTGAAAATATATAGATATCGAAGTCATTTACATATTACTTCTACCCCGAAACCCGGTGTCACAATTCACGAACTCTCAATGATTTATCTACAAACATGTGCCTGAACGAAATTTATATCTATTTTTGGAAAGAAAGAAAAAAAGTAATAAAGAGATGTAGAAGGGGATGCCAGGGCCTGCGGACGCCAGCAGGACTACCTTGGGTCTCCAACTGTGAACCTGAGCCAAATCTCTCAGTCAGCCACAACCTGCTCTGAAATCTACACAGGAAGTGCAGAGTGCAGTATCAGTACAACTGACCCCATGTACTGGTAAGTGCCGAGCCTAACCTCGATGAAAATATGACGAGGCTACAGCGGGACACCCGCAATATATGCTACAGTCGATAAATAATAAGGCAGGAAAGGAGAACAGTAATTTAAAAGCAGTAAATTGCAGAAATAAATATATACCTCAGTGTCTTATCAATATCTAGCTATAACCAAATCCTTAAGAGGAATGTAAACCATCGAATAACTTACACAGTCAGCAACGAATAAATAAACATACATATTGATGCGGCGCGCATCTCGATCCCACCAGTCCTCTCTTATTCCTCCATAACAATTACAATAAAAGTAGATAACATATATATATATATATATATATATATATATATATATATATATATATATATCTGTTGCGGCGTGCAACCCGATCCCACCAATCCTCCCTTATCCCTCCGTAACAATTACAATAAAAGTAAATAATATATATATATTGCGATGTGCAACCCGATACCACCATATCAATATCAACATAATAAATCACCCTTATTACTCCATATCAATCCACCCTTACTCCTCATGTTGCGGCGTGCAACCCGATCCCACCGAATAATCATATTCACCCTTATTTCTCCTCATCGATCCTCCCTTATTCCTCATGTTGCAGCGTGCAACCCGATCCCACCATATCATAGTAAATCACACATAGTGTACAGAAACATCATAAATCTACACAAGGCCTTTACCAACACTTGAAATTTGGAACAAAGTAACCGGGAGTCGTATAAACAATAAAACTCAATAAATTACTACTACTCAGCGAGACCAATCCAGGATATCACAGAAATTGCCAATAATGACAGTTTAAGCCAATAAAAGGGAAAAACAATAATCCTACGGGGGAACAAATATCCAACAGGTAATAATTAAGCACGGAATTTCAGTACTCAATAAGTACTCATCACCTCACGTATACGCCTCTCACATGATTTATCACATAACAAACAATTCAAAGGTTCCTAAAGCCTCAAGTCAAGGTTAGACAAGACACTTACCTTGGTCTGCAGGCCACTCACTGCTCAAGTACCGCTTTTCCTCTAGATTCCACCTCCAACCCACTCGTATCTAGCGATAATTCACTTAATAACATCAAATATTGATAAAGAAATCAGTTTCAAGACATAAATTTAGATTTTCCAACATTTCCCCCAAAAAGTAAAAAACCGACCCTGGGCCCGCTTGGTCAAAACTCGAGGTTCGGACCAAAATCCGTTTACCCATTCACCCCTGAGCCCGAATATGTAATTAGTTCCGGAATCTGACCTCAAATCGAGGTCTAAATTCCCAAATTTGCAAAATCCCTAATTCTCCCAAAATCCTTAATTTCTACCCTTGAAGAACAAGATTCAAGACTAGGAATTCAATGAATGGTGATGGAAATAGAAGAAAACGAGCTAAGAGTGAAAACCTATGATTTGGTGTTGAAATCTCTCTCCAAAAAAAGCACTAGGTCGAGTTCTAAGGTTGCAAAATGAAATTTGGTACTAAGTCCCGATTTTGTTCTGTTTTGAAAACACTGGAGAGGTCTTCATAGCGTTCGCGAGAGACCTGTCGCGATCGCGATGCACAGTGGCCCACAGGCCTACGCATTCGTGAATACCTCCTCGCGTTCGCGAAGGCTATATCCCCCCTGACCGATTGGTCGCGTTCGCGTAGAAGGTTTGAATGACCCTTCCCCCAGGTCCCTAACACTCCGCGTTCGCGTTGAGCTGGTCGCGTTCGCGAAGGGTAAAGCCCCCATCGCCTCGCATTCGCGAACCAATCTCCATCTTCGCGTAGAAGAAACTCCTCCCCAGCCCCACTTCCCTTAAGCGATCGTGGGAGAGGCTTCGCGATCGCGAAGCACAAAGTGGCAGCACACCAGCAATAGCAGAAACATCAGATTTTTCTAAGTCTCAAACTACTCGTGGCGTATCCAAAAATCACCCGAGCCCTCTGGGCTCCAAACCAAACATGCACACAAGTCTAAAAACATCATACGGACTTGCTCGTGCAATCAAATCGCCAAAATAACACCTAGAACTACGAATTTAGCACCAAAACCTATGGATTTCCCAAGAACGCTTTAAAATTACTATTTTCTCAGCCGGACGTCCAAATCATGTCAAATCATTTCTGTAAATCACCAAATTTGACATAAGGGTTTAAATATCATAACAGACCTGTATCGGGCTCTGAAACCAAAATACGGACCCGATACCATTAAATCAAGCATTAAGCTAATTCTTTAAAATCATTAATTTTCTATAATTCAATTTTTAGTCAAAAATTCATTTCTTGGGCTAGGGACCTCGGAATTCGATTCCGGGCATACGCAAAGATCCCATATTTTACTACGGACCCACCGAGACAGTTGAAACACGAGAACGGGTTCGTTTACTCAAAATGTTGAAAAGTCAACTAAAACCACTTTTAAATGCCAAAAAAAATTCATTTCTTTAATTTTTCAACATAAAGGATTTCCGAAAATACGCTCGGATTGTGCACGCAAATCAAGGTGAGTAAAAATAGGATTTTTAAGGCTCACGAGCGCAGAATAGAGTCCTAAAACACAAGATGACCCTTTAGGTCATCACAATATCCACCTCTAAAACAAACGTTCGTCCTCGAACGAACATAGAAAAGTACCTGAACTGGCAAACAAGTGGGGATATCTACCCTGCATGTCCGACTCGGACTCCCAAGTAGTTGCCTCAATAGCCTGACCACTCCTCTGTACTCGAACTGAAGGATAAATCTTCGACCTCAACTGACAAACCTGCCAGTCTAGAATGGCTACTGGCTCCACCTCATAAGTCAGATCCTTGTCCAACTAGACAGCACTGAAAACTAATGCGTGGGACGGGTCACCATGATACTTCCGGAGCATAGACAAATTGAATACTGGATGAACTGATGATAACTCTTGAGGCAATGGAAGCCTATAAGCCACCTCTCCCACTCTATCAAGAATATATCAAAAGGCTCGATATACCTAGGGCTCAACTTTCCCTTATTTACAAATCTCATGACACCGTTCACGGGCGATACCCGAAGAAATACTCTCTCCCTGACCATGAATACTACATCACTAACTCTACGGTCGGCATGACTTTTTTGCCTGGACTGAGCTGTAAGAAATTGATCCTGTATAATATTGACCTTGTCCAAGGCCTCCTGTACTAAATCTGTGCCCAACAACCGAGCCTCCCCCGGCTCAAACCACCCAACTAGCGACCTACATCGTCTACCATATAATGTCTCATAGGGAGCCATCTGAATGCTCGACTGGTAGTTGTTGTTGTAGGCGAATTCTGCAAGGGGAAAGAACTGATCCCACGATCCTCCAAAAGCTATAATACAAGCATGGAGCATATTCTCCAAGATATGAATAGTACGCTCAGACTGGTCGTCCATATGAGGATGCAATGATGTGCTCAGCTCAACCCGCTTACCTAACTCACGTTGCACTGCCCTCTAGAAGTGTGAGGTAAACTGCGCACCTAGAGCAGAAATGAGAGAAACGGGCACACTGTGCAGACGGACGATCTCCCGAATATAAATCTCAGCCAACCGCTCTGAGGAATAGGTAACTGCCACTGGAATGAAGTGCACTGATTTAGTCAGCCTATACACAATAACCCACATGGCATCCAACTTCCTATGAGTTTGTGGGAGCCCAACAACAAAGTCCATAGTGTTACGCTTCCAATTCCACTCAAGAATCTCCATCTGCTGAAGCAAACCATCATGCCGAACTGTGTCCCTAAGTACCATTAATTGAGGGTCATCATACTGTCGATCTCTGATACGCTCAAACAGGGAAGACCGAGCGACTGTATAAGCTAATGTTGATACCCATTTTTTCCTCAAACTATTTTAAAATTTAAAATATACCTTCAAAGTCACTCTTTATAATAACTGGTATTTTTCCGTAATTTTTCATATTTTTATTAAATTCTTTTCCAATTTATTCAGTATTTTTTTTAATATTCATAAATTGTATTATAAATGATTTCAAAATATTTCCTAGCTCAATATATCATTTTTAATCCTATTAGGATTTGATTATTTTACAGATTATCCAATTTGGCATTATTTGGCTATAATTACGACAATTTTGCAATTATAGCCTAATTGGACATTTATGCCATTTTAATCCAATAGGTAGTCATTTTATATTTTAAATATTAGTCAATTTTATTTATTTATCATTAATTTAATTATTAGCTATTTTGATTAATTATTTATCTATTTAATCGGGTATTTAACTATCAACCCCTTCCTATTTAAATCATAGCCCAATTTAATTCAATTTCACCCTATTGAAACCAGCCCAAACCACCAAACTAAATCCGTCCAATACCCAGGCCCAACCCACTAAAGATACCCGGTCCAGACTTGATTTAATCTTGGCCGTTGATCAAAAGGGATCAACAGCCCGGATTCGACCTTCCTTAATTAACCTAGACTAACCCCCCCCCCCGACCCCTCTCATTCTCATCGGTCCCTCATCTCTCTAATTCTCTCTCTATATCTCTAAGGCTCTTCTAGAGACTTCTTGTCTCTTTGGGCTCCGATGAATCTCTTCGCCTTCTTCGACCGTCTCTTCACCGGAGACCATGAAGCTCTCACCATCCTCCTACCTCCTGTGGTTCCCTCACGCCAATGTTTGCCATCTCTAAGGTCTTCAAGAGACCTGGGTTGAATCCTCCTACCTCCTGGACCTGTGCTCATTACCCTCCGGTCATCTTTGGCTACCTCCGGCTGTTCAAGCAAGGTCTATGACCTTTGGGGGATAAACCAGCAACGTTTGAGGTTTTTCTTTATCTCTCTAGGTTCTCTTTGAAACCCTAAATGTTTAAAACTCTCCCGATTCTTTAGATCTATGATAGATCTATATATGTTTTGAGCTATTTCGTTGCTTCCCTCAAAAACTCTCTGATTTTCTCTAAAACGACTCTTCGTTTTCAACTAGGGTTTCATGACTCCGCTTTAAAATGATTTTCCTGTGATGTTTTCAGCATTATCCTAGGGTCTTTACTATGTTTTAGTACCTGACTTTGTCTTCAGTATTGTTTACTCTCTTATCCTGTGATGTTTTCAGCATTATCCTAGGGTCTTTACTCTCTTATCCGAATTATTACCTGACTTTGTCTTCAATATTGTTTGCATATGTATGAGCTTTATGATTCCATGATGTTTTACCCTCTGTTGTTCTTTCCTTGTTGTCCCGTTTGTCTTGCTGTTTGCCCTATAAGTTCATGAGAATCCTTGATTTCACATGCTTTTACTATTAGGGTTTCTGACCTCTTGCCTGTGATTTATTCGATTCATGTTAATTTCCTTTGATTGTTGTTACTCCTGTTTGAATCCCTGATTCTGTGTAGTTTTAGTTTGTTAGGGTTCCTGATTTATTATTTTGAATCCCTGATTCCTTGTGATTTGAGACTTTACTGATTAATTTCTGACATTAGTCCATTTTTTACCTTATTACATGATTTATTTGCTGTTAATTGATTCACATTCCTTTAATTAGAGTATGTGAACCTAGCCTCTATTGTATTCTTGTACTGATTTGAAATTGTTTCCCTATATGTCATATGCATGTCACATATGGGAACTTTCCTAGTTGTTTTGCCTGCTAGCCGTTTGAACTCAATCCCTTCAATTATGGGATACTTATACTGATTGTGTACTGATTGATGCTCAGTCCCTAATTACTAGTTTATTTTGATTTTCGACCTTATTCACGACTGGTTTTCAAAAACTATATATACACACTACTCTTTCATTAACAAAAAAAAGATATAGACCTTGATTCTCTCTTGTTCACACACACACAATCTACTATTTTTCTCTCGATTGTTTGCTATTGCTAGTCGGCTGGAAGCCAAGACTAGCTATTCTACTTGCCTCTTATTCTGTATTTGCTGTCTTCAACTGGTATGTTTCCAGTTTATATCTAAAGTCTCCAAAACAACATGTTTCTTTGGTTATTACGATGCATCCTACTTCTGGTTTCCTTTTACTTATGGTTATGTTGTCCTACTTGCAACTAGTTTCACATATTATGTTGTTTGGTTCTGGGTATCTCCTCCCTTATAGCCTCAGCATGCAATCCCTAGGATACTATAATTTCCCTGTATGTTACTTAACATGTGTTTCTTAAACCTATGTGTAATTCCCTCTCCCAGTACTCCCTCGAATCTAATTATGTTTCGATCTTGGCATGAATTCTTGGTGACTAACTGTGTTGTTTCAGACTCAATACTAGTCTGTGACACTCTAATACTTCTCTAATGCTAATCTATGTGTCCCCAATCCCCATTGTCCTTGAGTGAAATCTATGTTTGAATGTGCTGAACATGTGCGATTTGTTTGCTGCTTTTCCAAAGATGTTTACATTATATTCAAGTTGTTTCATTACTGATCAAAACCTTTTCAGAAAACTTATTTATTTACTGAATCAATCCAGTTTTGTTTTGTGTCAAAACCTTGTCAAATCTATCTCCTGCACTTCACTTGATTCCTAGGCCTTTATGTTCTGCCCCCTCAGTGTGAGCACTGCTTTGGGACCTTGAGTTCCCTCGGAACTCTGACACACTGAGGCTGGTATTTCCACACTGCACATGTTTAACTCCTGTTTACTAAGTCTGGGTGTGAGCACTGCCCGGGATCCCTTGAGTTCCTTAGGGAACTTTGACACACCCGGACTGTGAAAAGGCTATGAATACCATATGGCAATGAGGTATAGAGGATTTGGGGCTAATTGAAGGCTCCCTATAGAATAACTTCTTATTTCTTCACTTCTGGTTGTGTAATCCATAATCCTTGGCCTGTAATAATTTGTAAATAATTCTAGGGCTGGATAGTGAAACGGGAGGGGTAACTATGCATGCCTAGCTATTACAAGGGTAGAAACCATGCTTAGGTTTTTATTCCCTAACTGTGCGATAGAGATCCAAAGTAGGTTCATATGTCCATGCCTTAGATATCATGCTACTTAGAATTTATATTGTATTCAACATCTCATCTATGCTTAGAAATCCTGCCTATAGGATAATAATAACAATAAATAAACTGCAATCATGTCTCACCACGCCTGCGCACTTAGAGATCCTGTTTCTAGGTAAGTAACATTAACAAGTTGTACTCTTGTTATTCCTGAAACGGTGCATAATGTTGTGATTTTATGTGCATTTAGAAATCCTGTTTAGGTTACCATGCATCATGCTGCATTAGACATCATGCTATAGGATCGTATTAATTTAACTACACTTAATCTAAATACAGATATCTAAAACAGTCCCCTGTTCTAAACAACTGGTAATTAGTCCTTCCGCATCTTCAACACCTAGAATTGCATGTTATTAGCTATAAACAACCTGAATAACTTTTGCATGTTATCTTACACCTAGGCAACCCTAAGGTAATCAACTTAAAAAATAAAACCAGAATTGTCCTTTGTGATTAGTGTTCAACTGACAGCATGCTTAAAACCAGTAGGCAAGCCTGATTAAGACTTCCTCTCTGAGTTATGCAATAAATCTGTCTTTGTGTTATCACTTAGATATCATGCTTAGGATCTGAACCTCAATATGGACTTTAATTATGTATGAGACATGCTGTTTATGTGCTACCCCCTTTATCTGCAGTTCTACTTGTTCATTATATGTCGCCTTAGAATTTTAACCTTTAAAACTTGAGGGTTTGCCTAGCACCTCCTTTAGGATAGGAGTCCTAATTTCCTCCGGGAATGATAGGAAGGGACGGGTAACAGCATGCAATAAGGGTCGAGACCAACACTAGATTTAGTTGCTTTCACGGGGTGGGAAAGGGTAGAATATGGATATGGTGACCGGTGCGCTAATACCACGTGTATCCCCTCTTCGAGGAGTGATTACCGGGTATTGCATTGATGTGATCCATATTATTATAAACCTAGGATACCTTTTATATGCTTAGATTGTAATCCTTTCAAAAGCTAATCTTCTTTACTATTTCCAAACATCTGCATGCTTAAGACTTAAATCCCCTCTTATTTGAACCTTTATTTGTTTGTTTGCTAAACCCTACAAATTCACAGAAACCATTTGAACGGGAACCACACTTGTGGATCCTGAGGGGTGCCTAACACCTTCCCCTTAGGATAATTTCAAGCCCTTACCCAATCTCAGGTTAGTAATGTAGTTGTAATTGAACCCCTTAGGTGCCCTAACGCACCATTAAAATCGTTAGGCGACGACTCTTCAAATACGCAAATCCCTTTCCCAAAAGGAACGAGTTGTCTCAACCCAATGTCATAAACCCCTTTCGATCGGGCCCGGAAGGGAGCGCTCGGGGGAAAAAAGGGGGGCGCGACAGCATGGTGACTCTGTTGGGGATATCCAGGATTTTACCATTTCAAATTGTTTCGTGAATATTTGCCTTTATTTTTAAATACATGCACCCTTTCCTATTCCCTTTACATGCAATTAATTGTTTACTTCAGGTATTTACTTTTCTTCAAAGACGAAACTGACATGTCTCTTTGTTTTCTTTTGTAACTGTTTTAAATCATTACTGCTATTTTTACCGCTTTCTTTAACGTGCATATAATTGACAACTTGTTTTAATACTTATTATTGCATAATCATGATCAACATTCATACTCCACTCGTGCCAAACAAAATACTGTAGAAACTCTTGATGAGTGGTTGCACTCTTCCTATATTATTACCCACTAAATTCGGAAAGGCTTATTTGCGGTAAAACTAGTCGATCAGCGGTGCAGTCGACGGTTCCGTGCCTTTTCCCCTTGAGTTGTCCACTCAAGGTTACCGGTCTAAGACCCCATAGAAACCTTACTCTGTTGCATTGTTGCATGCATCATGGTCAAACCTAGTCGAGCTAAAGTGTCGTCCGCACGATAGCTTTTAAGATAGCCTTATCCAAAAGTCCACCAGGTTTCCCTAAACCCAAATGGACGCCCTCACGTTTTGTGCATTTATTTAGAGAACTAAATGCTTCCTGCTAATTGATGACGATAACTAGTCGAGTCTGGTGGGCGTAAGGGCCTAACCTTATTTGCTTTGCAAAAAAATGAGGCACGAAGTCCCCAAATTCGGCATGGTCTCCAATATCCACCCAAGACTGTTGAGTTGGTGGGAGGATCTTCACTCTAGAGACAAATCTATCGTCAGGAAACACCTGGGTAACCTACCATCTCTCCTGGAAATCCAGCCTAACTAAATGATAATAGAGGCTGCTACCCTATTCTGGGATCGTGAAAGGTCCATGTTCCTCTTTGGGAACATCGAAATGACGCCTTTGATAGAAGAGATAGGAGGGCTGGCTAACCTAGTATGGGAAACTCCAGGGTTGTTGATGCTTGAGAACCACACAGGCAAAACTGTCCTCAAAATGATGGGCCTGAAAAAGGACGCAAAATTGGTATGTTTGGAGGATTCGTACATTCCTTTTGACTACTTGTACGAAAGGTATGGCTACAGCAAATCATACTATACCTACAATGACGAGTTTGCTATCACCTCTCTGGGACACATTCATCGCCGAGTGTTCGTGTTTATGGTTTGCTTTTTGGGTTTGATCGTGTTCCCAATGAAGAAGGAAAGGATCCATACAAGGCTAGCCATTGTAACTAAGACCATAATGGAAGGGGTAGATGGGCAAGACTTCAGCATTGTGCCCATGATCGTTGCAGACATATATCGGGCCTTAGAAAGGTGTCAACAAGGAGCAAAGAATTTCGAAGGTTGCAATTTATTGCTTCAACTCTAGCTCATGGAACATCTCCAAAGAGGCGAATACCGACAAGACATTCACCGCGGAATGTGGGATGACCACATTGCTTTCCATCACCCAAAGCGAATGAATTATATCCCCGACATGTTCGCTCAGCCTGAAAATGCCGAGGGATGGGTTGAGCTTTTTGATAACTTGACTGAAGAGCAGGTTCAATGGAAGTTTGAATGGTTTCCGACGGATGAGTTCATTATTCGATCCCGAGACGCATCATTTCTGATACTGATTGGTCTAAGGGGGACATACCCTTACGTCCCTCTTCGAGTTATGAGGCAAGCAGGTAGGAAGCAAGTCATCCCTAGGGTCGAGAAGATGAGCCATATTCGCCGAATTTCAAAATAATGACAGTCCTCACAAGTGTCAAGCTCAGCACCTGTGGCACTGCAAGATTATACTTGAGAAAGACACCATCGAGCCAGACAGGTATCATGCCGGCTGTACCCCTTTCTATCTTGGTTGGTTAGAAGAGGATTTGGGTGGCCAGATAAAGTCGGGGTACGTCCAAGGTCACAGGGTTATAGATGAAAGGGCCGAGGCACAAGTCAAATACAACCAACTGCACAAGAGAATCCGGGAATATGAGGATGATCACCACAAGATACATGAGTCCAACAAGAAATTGATCGAGGAATGGAAGGAAATGGCTATCAGAGCCAACAAGAGGCTGGGGTACTTGGAATGAGGTATAGTCGAGCTGGAAGAAAAGTTCATCAAAAGAGTCGAGAATTGTCAAAAGGCTGAGGGGGCTGAAGGAGGATATCTAGCCAGAACCTACCTGTTGCTGGGACTTTGCGAGCTGGGAAAACTGTACAAAGAAAGCTAGAATGCCGAATCTAGGGAAGGTCCTTCTGGGACCAAGTAGATAGGAGTATCTTTATTTTTCTATCAATGTAATAAGGCCAATGGCCATTAGTGACTTTTATTTTTCGTCTATCATTTTGGGATTTGTCTATTTTTCTTATCAATAAACTGAGGCATTTAGCATTTTAAGTTCTCCAAATCAATTTGTCGCTAGGCCTACCTCAGGCACAAAGAGGTTCCCAACTTAGGACGCGCTTTACATTTCCGCATTATGTGTTTAAATACCGCAATATTCTTTTCATAATCCTCACTGACTTGGTTACCTTTTGTTTTTATTTCTTTTTCTTACTCCCCTCCCTAAAGGTTAGTTCGTGCATTCTGGCATCATCAGCGGCACAAGATCCAAGGGCCCTCCACCTACTCCTCCTCCTAGACCTCCTAAGGGCAAAGACAAAGAAAAAAGTAAGATGGAAGAGTCCAGCGGCACCAGAAAGGAGAATATGATTGAACGGGTAGAGGCCACTGATGGCTGAGGTATTCAGGTCTTGCATGAAAGCATGTCATCACTTGAAACGAAATTGCTGAAGTTTCAGGAAGAACTCGATCAAGTCCGAAATCTGGCCAACCTGTCATTTTCCCTCAACGTCCCCGATGTCAACCTTCCAAATGCTCAAAACCCCGCACCTCCACAAAATATACCAAGACAACAAAATCATCCGACACCTCACCATCACGCCACTCCCCCAAAGAACCAAACTCTCCCGGCGTAGTGCAATGCTTGCCACACCTCAAATAACACTCCACTACTCATCCCAGAACCTCAAAACCCCACAAAGGACCATTTCCACACCTATAACATTCCTATCTATGTGGAAACCGTGACCCACTCCACTCCGCCCTACCTCACAGGCATCTGAGTCTGACGGAAAGGACTTACTTATCAAGAACCTGACCGAGGAGCTTAAGAAACTGACCAGCCGAGTCCAGGGTGTTGAAGGACCCAAGGGAATTGAAGGGTTGAATTATGAAGACCTTTGTATCCAACCTGATGTCGAACTGTCCGAGGGGTACAAA
The DNA here is from genome assembly GCA_005239505.1 of Nicotiana paniculata. NCBI lineage: Eukaryota > Viridiplantae > Streptophyta > Magnoliopsida > Solanales > Solanaceae > Nicotiana > Nicotiana paniculata. The sequence continues at coordinate 64,891 of ML334194.1, forward strand.
CCTCCAATGTTTGAAATGTTTGACGGTACTGGTGATCCGAGAGTCCATCTGAGGACCTATTGCAACAAATTGGTTGGCGTTGGGAAGGATGAAAGAATCCGCATGAAGTTGTTCATGAGGAGTTTGAAGGGAGACGCACTTTCTTGGTACATCAGCCAAGACCCCAAGAAATGGTCAAACTGGGTAAGCATGGCGTCTAACTATTTTGACAGGTTTAGATTCAACACAGAGAACGCACCATATGTGTTTTACATTAAAAATTTGAAAAAGAAACCCACAGAAACCGCGAGTATGCTACTCGCTGGAGGTCCGAAGCCGCTAAAGTCAGACCTGCTCTAGAGGAAGAGCAGATGAACAAGTTCTTTGTCCAAGCTCAGGACCCGCAGTATTATGAACGGTTAATAATGGTTGAAGGCCACAAGTTCTCCAACATCATCAAATTGGGTGAGCGGATTGAAGAAGGTATTAAAAGCGGTATGGTTACAAATTTTGAAGCCTTGCAAGCCATTAACAAGGCTTTACAGTCCAGTGATGTGTCTAAGAAGAGAGACGTGGGAGCTATAATGATTGCACAAAGAGCCAAGTGCCCACTCAAATACCAAGCTTATCCAACACTTCCACTCACATAACAAGCTCCACCACCTTCCTACCAGCCCTCACCAAACTACCAAGCACCCTCACGGAACTACCAAGCTCCACCACCTTCCTACCAAGCTCCACTACCCACCTACCAATCTCCACCACCCACATATCAACCTGCTTTTTCCAGGTAGTCACAACCCACTCCTATCTACCACACTTATAATTCCCAGCCATCCCATTACCAATCACCCCCTGCACGCCAAAACTTCCCTAGACCTCGTCCCAATTTTGATCGCCGCCCTCCAGAGCAATACACCCCCATAGCCGAGCCCATTGACCAGCTGTATGAGAAGCTCAAAGTTGTTGGTTATGTCACACCTATCCCTACTGCCACCCCTGAGAACCCTTCTCAGTAGGTTAACCCAAACAAATCATGTGCATACCATTCCGGCATAAAAGGACACACCATTGAAGAATGCCGCTCTCTGAAGGAAAAAATACAGGCTATTATTGACAACAAGATTATTGTGGCAAAAGACCCCACTCCAAATGTCCGCAACAATCCTTTGCCAGACCATAAGGGTAGAGGTATCCATATTATTGAAATAGAAGATGAATGGGATCCCGAGGGATCAATCGGGTTGGTCGCAGAAGGCGATGACCCAAAGAAACCTGCAGTCACTCTCAAACCGATCATAGTCCAGATTCAACCATCTGAGGAGGCTGAGGTGAATATGTCTATACCATTTGAGTTTGAAGCAGTGCAACCTGCAAAGTCACCAGTGCCAATTGAAGTTGAGTTTGTATCTCCAGCAAATGCACCGGCACCATTCGAGGTCGCAGTCTTGCCACCTCAAACACATATTCCGTTTGAAGTAAGGATGGTCGCACCAATTCCGGTGGCAATGTCAACCACGCCACCCTTCTATTCAAATGCTATCCCTTAGGACTACACATCCGAGGCGAGTAAGAAAGGCAAGGTCAGGTCTGAGGAAGCTGTCGCAGCACAGGGTATGACAAGAACTGGTAGGGTCTACACCCCTGAGCATCTGGCCGAATCAAGCAAGCAGGTTGCCAACCAGCCTCCCCTTATCGAAACTGGTCCCGATGACCTTTGGAGAAAGGTATAGGCTAAGGATTATTGAGTCATCGACCAGCTGAACAAGACACCGACACAGATATCCATCCTCTCTTTGCTACAGAATTCTGAAACACATAGAAATACTTTGTTGAAAGTGTTGAGTGAAGCATATGTGCCAAACAACATCACTAGCGGGGAAATGGCCAATATGGTAGGCCAGGTACTGGAGAGTCATAAAATCACTTTTCATGAGGACGAGCTACCACCTGAAGGATTGGGGCACAACAAAGCGTTGCACATCACCGTGCAATGTGAAGATCATTTCATCACAAGGATCTTGATCGATAGAGGTTTCAGTCTTAACATTTGTCCGTTTATAACACTCAAGAAATTGGGTAAAGGGCTACATGAGATAAGGGATGGAGCGATCAATGTGAAAGCTTTCGACGGTTCTCAGAGGTCTACCATGGGGGAGATCATTCTATGTCTACAGATGGGACCGACTTGGTTCGAAGTGGATTTCCAGGCGATAGATGTGCCAGCATCCTACAACCTATTGTTGGGACGACCCTGGATTCATGTTGTTGGGGCCGTAGCGTCAACGCTACATCAGGCGGTAAAATTCAAGTGGAACCACCAAGAGGTGATTATTCATGGTGACGGTAGCAACCCCATTTATAGTCGTCAAACTATTCCGGTGATTGACGGAAAAAGGAAGATAGGCGGGGGAACTTACCACCACATTGAGCGGGTCAATGCTATCGACAAGGACAAGTGGTGGGATAGCAAGATTGAGAGCATCCTGAACTGGAGAGGATATGAGCCAGGCAAAGGGCTCTGTAAGAACCTCCAAGGGATCACAAAGCCTATAAAACTCAAGAAACATGGTACCACTTTCGGTCTGGGGTACGAGTACACTTGGCAGGGATTCAACGACTGGTCGCCACCTTGACAGAGTCCCTATTACCCTTTGGAGCAGCCGATACCTCATCTTGAGCAGACTTTCAAGCAGGCCGACATTATTTACGGATCAGGCGAAGAAGAAGCACTTGCACCGATGAGGAGTTTGTTCCTCGAGGACGAGGATATGGATTGTTGTGTTGTTCTCGAGGAGGAAGGGAGGAAGGCCCTTCCATACGGACTGTAAGCAAGGGGACATATCTCAAGAACTAGTCTATCAAGACGACCAAAGCCCGACGAACCTCGGGGTAGCAAGGCTAAAACAAGCATTATTTATTGTTTTATTCACTAAATGATTTTCCTTTTCCTGCATTTTCAAATTCTGCAATAAGATCTTCAATGTTCAAAACAGTTATTCAATTCATCAAAGCATCATCTAAATTTCTCTTACGAATCCGATAATTATTGTTATTGTTTTCTCTCATTACTTTATTTATTTATACAACATTACTATTACTTGTCTTGATGAACCGATAACTGTGACATGCAATGAGACAACGCATCAAATGGACGTAGATTCAGAAGAAGATGACATACCTGATGAGATTGTCAAAGAAGTTGAGAACTTCGAGAACAGACCTAAGTCCAACCTGGACGAGACTGAAGTTATCAACCTAGGAGATTCAGAAAACATCAAGGAAACTCGCATCAGCATTCATTTGTCACCATCAGAAAAGAAAGAATACACAGAGTTTCTAAAAGAGTATAAGGACGTATTTGCATGGTCGTATGATGACATGACTGGTCTAAGTACGTCTATTGTGGCTCACAAACTGCCAACCAATCCAACGTGTCCACCGGTGAAACAAAAGCTCAAAAAGTTCAAACCCGACAAGAGTTTGAAAATCAAAGAAGAAGTTACCAAGCAGATCAACGTCAAAGTTCTCCGGGTAGTGGAGTACCCGAAATGGTTAGCCAACATTGTACCTGTTCCAAAGAAGGACGGGAAGGTCAGAGTCTGCGACGACTACCGAGATCTCAACCGGGCCAGTCCGAAAGACGACTTCCCCTTACCAAATATACACATTCTGATTGACAACTGCGCCAAGCATGAATTGTAGTCCTTCGTGGATTGCTTCGCTGGTTATCACCAGATTTGGATGGATGAGGAAGATGCTGAGAAAACGGTGTTCATCACGTCGTGGGGAGTGTATTGTTACAAGATGATGCCATTTGGCCTAAAGAATGACCAAGGCCTTCAACAAGAAAGTCAAGCCGAGACGATTCACACCAAGGCAGCTGGTGTTAAAGAAAATATTTCTGCATCAAGATGAAGCCAAGAGGAAGTTCTCTCCCAACTGGCAAGGTCTGTACATGGTTCATAGAGTGCTGACAGGAGGAGCACTCATACTTGCATAAATGGACGGAGAAGTTTGGCCGAAATCGATCAATTCAGATGCAGTCAAGCGCTACTATGTGTAATCTTTATGCTTTTTCAGTGATTTAAATTGAACTACGCCTGACCTGATTCCCGTTTAAGAGGGGATACATAGGCAACCCTATGGGTTCGGTCACAATTAAATAAAAAATCTATTTCTCCCCGCAATTGGAAACTGGGGCAGAATTTTGAGAAGGACCCTCAAAATTCTGAAGCAAGTTCAGCCAATCGTCGAGCGAGCAGCAGTCAAAGGCGTCCACCCAGCAAACTGGGGCAGAATTTTGAGGAGGACCCTCAAAATTCCGTAGTAGGATAGGTTTCAATGTTTCGAGTCGTGTTATGTCGTCGGTTCATCTAAAACTATTTTAGATTATATATTATACTTTTACAAAATCATGCATATTTATTTTTTCTGAAGCAACTTGTTTAGCAAACGCTACCCCAATGATACAGAAAGTATCATCATGATCAAGCAAACGAGCCAAACAGAGCCAGCAGGAATGCGAACTAACCTTTCCTCTTTACAAAACTCACGATCTTTCTTTGGATGCAGGCACAAAATTGCAAAAGCCCCAAAACATATTATCCGCTCAAAGGACAGACATCATTCCTCAAATTCGTCATGCCAACATTTATTATCAGCACAAACGATACTTCATTATCACAATGTTCCTCCGCAATTTAACACCAACTAAGAATTTCTGTTGCCATTCCTTAATCTTGCATAACGCTACCTTTCTGCCTTCCGAGGTTAAACGCTACCTCCATCTGCATTCGCATCTTGCATAAGGCTACCTTTCTGCCTTCCGAGGTTAAACTCTACCTCCATCTTCATTCACATCCTGCATAAGGCTACCTTTCAGCCTTCCAAGATTAAACGCTACCTCCATCTGCATTCACATCTTGCATAAGGCTACCTTTCTACCTTCCGAGGTTAAACTCTACCTCCATCTGCATTCGCATCTTGCATGAGGCTACCTTTCTGCCTTCCGAGGTTAAACGCTACCTCCATATGCATTCACATCTTGCATAAGGCTACCTTTCTACCTTCCGAGTTAAACGCTACCTCCATTTGCATTCGCATCTTGCATAAGGCTACCTTTCTACCTTTCGAGGTTAAACTCTACCTCCATCTGCATTCGCACCTTGCATAAGGCTACCCTTCTGCCTTCCGAGGCTAAACGCTGCCTCCCATTTACTTCTCAAAAGCAACCAATGCCTCTAGGATTATTTACTGCGCTTTCCTTTTGGGCTATGCTCTGCCCCTTTAATTCGCAAGACTAATCTCTGTCTTGTCAGCATCATACTATTGCATCTTCATGGGCTGAAATATCGCCAACTTATCCAAAGGCGTCATCGTTCGGAGGCACCATCTTCATGGCCCGAGAACACCATGTCATGGCCTGAGGATCTCTTTTATCAGTTTGCATATCATTATTCAAAGGCATCATGGTTCGGAGGCATCATCTTCATGGCCCGAGAACATCATTTCATGGTCTGTGAATCCTACATCAAGAAATTCATGGCCCAGGACATCATGGTCTAACGACGTCATCCTTAACCGTCCAAAGACAGCATTCATAGTCCAACGGGAATTTTCATCATGTTTAAATTACGCACGATATGCTTGTATCACTCATTTGCAGGTAACCCGGCAAGTAGCAGCTGTCCCGGCAGGAGCGATCCCGCTCCAGTTCTCCTAGTTACAGCGTAAGCCATATATTTAATCAGTCCTATATGTTGCGTCCGTTCTTGTAAAAGCTCCATCGGTATGCTTCGTCGATGGCTCCTAAACTACATACGGCCTAATTCCTGTAAAACCAGGGATATGTAGGCAGCTCAGAAACCAGGGTGCGGCCCGAACCTTTCAAGATATTTTCACTTCGTCAAAATTGGCCATCATATCTTTACCCGACAACTCTTTCGTCCTTCCCGGGTAAAGAGGGGAAGCTGTTGATACCCAATTTTTCCTCAAACTATTTTAAAATTTGCATATATACCTTCAAAATCACTCTTTAAATTTTTCATATTTTTATTAAATTCTTTTCCATTTTATTCAGTATTTTTTCTAATTATTCATAAATTGTATTATAAATGATTACAAAATATTTCCCAGCTCAATATATAATTTTTAATCCTATTAGGATTTGATTATTTCACGGATTAGCCAATTTGGCTATAATTACGATAATTTTGTAATTATAGCCTAATTGTACATTTTATGCCATTTTAATTTAATAGTTAGTCATTTTATATTTAAATATTAGTTAATTACCTTAATTTCATATATTTAGCATTAATTTAATTATTAGCTATTTTGATTAATTATTTATCTATTTAATCGGGTACTTAACAATCAACCCCTTCCTATTTAAATCATAGCCCAATTTAATTCAATTTCAGCCTATTGAAACCAGCCCAAACCACCCAACTAAATCCGTTCCCAGGCCCAACCCACTAAAGATACTCGGTCCAGACTTGATTTAATCTTGGCCGTTGATCGATTTTGATCAACGGCCTGGATTCGACCTTCCTTAATTAACCTAGACTAACCCCCCTCTTCGCCGGAGACCATGAAGCTCTCACCATCCTCCTACCTCCTGTGGTTCCCTCACGCCGATGTTTGCCATCTCTAAGGTCTTCAAGAGATCTAGGTTGAATCCTCCTACCTCCTGGACCTGTGCTCATCACTCTCCGGCCATCCCCGGCTACCTCCGGTTGTTCAAGCAAGGTTTATGACCTTTGGGGGTAAAACCAGCGGCGTTTGAGGTTTTTCTTTATCTCTCTGTGTTCTCTTTGAAACCTTAAATGTTTAAAACTCTCCCGATTCTTTAGATCTATGATAGATATGTATATGTTTTGAGCTATTTCGTCGTTTCCCTCAAAAACTCTCTGATTTTCTCTAAAACGACTCTTCGTTTTCAACTAGGGTTTCATGACTCCCCTTTAAAATGATTTTCCTGTGATGTTTTCAGCATTATCCTAGGGTCTTTACTGTGTTTTAACAGAAAAAATATATAGACCTTGTTCTATTCTCTCTTGCTCACACACACACAATCTACTATTGCTCTCTCGATTGTTTGCTATTGCTAGTCGGCTGGAAGCCAAGACTAGCTATTCTACTTGCCTCTTACTCTATATTTGATGTCTTCAACTGGTATGTTTCCAGTTTATATTTAATGTCTCCAAAACAACATGTTTCTTTGGTTATTACGATGCATCCTACATCTGGTTTCCTTTTACTTATGGTTATGTTGTCCTACTTACAACTAGTTTCACATATTATGTTGTTTGCTTCCGGGTATCTCCTCCCTTATAGCCTCAGCATGCAATCCCTAGGATACTATAATTGGCATGTATGTTACTTAACATGTGTTTCTTAAATCTATGTGTAATTATGTCATACCCTCTCCCAGTACTCCCTCGAATCTGATTATGTTTAGATCTTGGCATGAATTCATGGTGACTAACTGTGTAGTTTCAGACTCAATACTAGTCTGTGACACTCTAATACTTCTCTAATGCTAATCTATGTGTCCCCAATCCCCATTGTCCCTGAGTGAAATCTATGCTTGAATGTGATGAACCTGTGCGAGTTGTTTGCTGCTTTTCCAAAGATGTTTACATTATATTCAAGTTGTTTCATTACTAATCAAAACCTTTTCAGAAAACTTCTTTATTTACTGAATCAATCCAGTGTTGTTTTGTGTCAAAACCTTTTCAAATCTATCTTCTGCACTTCACTTGATTCCTAGACCTTTAAGTTCTTCCCCCTCAGTGTGAGCACTGCTTTGGGACCTTGAATTCCCCCGGAACTCTGACACACTGAGGCTGATTTCCACACTGCACATGTTCAACTCCTAGTTACTAAGTTTGGGTGTGAGCACTACCCGAGAGCCCTTGAGGTCCTTAAACTTTGACACACCCGGACTGTGAAAAGGCTATGAATACCATATGGCAATGAGGTTTAGAGGATTTGGGCCTAATTGAAGGCTCCGTATAGAATAACTTCTTATTTTTTCACTTCTGGTTGTGTAATCCCTAATCCTTGGCCTGTAATAATTTGTAAATTATTCTAGGGCTGGATAGTGAAACGGGAGGGGTAACTATGCATGCCTAGCTATTACAAGGGTAGAAACCATGCTTAGGTTTTTATTCCCTATCTGTGCGATAGAGATCCTGTGTAGGTTCATATGTCCATGCCTTAGATATGACGCTACTTAGGATTTATGTGTATTGTATTCAACATCTCATCTATGCTTATAAATCCTGCCTATAGGATAAATAATAACAATAAATAAACTCCAATCACGTCTCACCACGCCTGCGCACTTAGAGATCCTGTTTCTAGGTAAGTAACATTAACAAGTTTTACTCTTGTTATTCCTGAAATGGTGCATAATGTTGTGATTTTATGTGCATTTAGAAATCCTGTTTAGGTTACTATGCATCATGCTGCATTAGACATCATGCTATAGGATCGTATTCATTTAACTAACTTAATCTAAATACAGATATCTAAAACAATCCTATGTTCTAAACAACTGGTAATTATTCCTTACACATCTTCAACACCTAGAATTGTATGTTATTAGCTATAAACAACCTGAATAACTTTTGCATGTTATCTTACACCTAGGCAACCCTTGGGTAATCAACTTAAAAACTAAAACCAGAACTGTCCTTTGTGATTAGTGTTCAACTGTCAGCATGCTTAAAACCAGTAGGCAAGCTTAATTAAGACTTCCTCTCTGAGTTATGCAATAAATTTGTCTTTGTGTTATCACTTAGATATCATGCTTAGGATCTGAACCTGAATATGGACTTTAATTATGTATGAGACATGTTGTTTATGTGAACTCTTTGTGGAGGTCTTTGAGCCCTTTCCTGTTTATGTGCTACCCCCTTTATCTGCAGTTCTACTTGTTCATTATATTTCGCCTTAGCATTTTCACCTTTAAAACCTGAGGGTCTGCCTAGCACCTCCTTTAGGATAGGAGTCCTAATTTCCTCCGGGACTGATAGGAAGGGACGAGTAACATCATGCAATAGAGGTCGAGACCAACACTCGATTTAGTTGCTTTCACAGGGTGGGAACGGGTAGAATATGGATATGATGACCGGTGCGCTAATACCACGTGTAGCCCCTCTTCGAGGAGTGATTACCGGGTATTGCATTGATGTGATCCATATTATTATAAACCTAGGATACCTTTTATATGCTTAGATTGTAATCCTTTCAAAAGCTAATCTTCTTTACTGTTTCTAAGCATCTGCATGCTTAAGACTTAAATCCCCTCTTATTTGAGCCTTTATTTATTTGTTTGCTAAGCCGTACAAATTCATAGACACCATTTGGTTGGGAACCACACTTGTGGATCCTAAGGGTTCCTAACACCTTCAACTTAGGATAATTTCAAGCCCTTACCCAATCTCTTATTAGTAATGTCATTTTAATTTAACCCCTTAGGTGCCTTAACGCACCGTTAAAATCATTAGGTGGCGACTCTTCAAAATATGCAAATCCCTTTCCCAAAAGGAACAAGTTGTCTCAACCCAATGTCATAAACCCCTTTCAACCGGGCCCCGAAGGGAGCGCTCGGGGGAAAAAAGGGGGGCGCGACAGCTAGAACAGGGTTGCGCTCTGAAATATCCAACCTCACGAACTGGTTGGCCAAAGTCTGAACATCTGAAGCTAGCGACCTCTCACTAACTGGAATGAACACAAGGTTGCCCATACTCACTACCTTCCTACTCAATGCATCGGCCACCACATTGGCCTTCCCCAAATGATATAATATGGTGATATCATAGTCTTTCAATAAATCCAACCATCTCCTCCGCCTCAAATTGATATCATTCTACTTGAACAAATACTGAAGTCTGCGATGATCTGTGAAAGCCTCGCGCGACACGCTATAAAGATAGTGCCTCCAAATCTTCAGCGCATGAACAATGGCTGCCAGCTCCAAACCATGAGTAGGGAAATTCTTCTCATGAACCTTCAAATGCCGAGACGCATATGCAATCACCCTGTCCTCCTGCATCAATACCTCTCCCAGCCCAACACGGGAGGCATCACAATACACCGTGTAAGATCCTGAACCTGATGGTAACACTAACATCGGCGTTGTAGTCAAAGTTGTCTTGAGCTTTTGAAAGCACATCTCAAACTTGTCGGACCATCTAAATGGGGCAACCTTCTGGGTCAACCTGGTCAACGGGGCTGCTATAGATGAAAACCCCTCCATAAATTGACGGTAATAACCCGCCAAACCCAAGAAGCTCCTGATCTCCGTGGCTGAAGTGGGTCTAGGCCAATTCTTAACTGCCTAAATCTTCTTAGGATCAACCTGAATACCCTCTGCTGATACGACGTGACCCAAGAAAGCGACTGAATCCAACCAAAACTCGCACTTCAAAAATTTAGCATACAACTGACTGTCCCCCAAAGTCTGGAGCATTCTCCTGAGGTGATGCCTATGCTCCTCCCGACTGCGGGAGTATATCAAGATGTCATCAATAAACACAATCAAAAAGGAATCCAGATAAATCTTGAACACTCGGTTCAACAAGTCCATAAATGTCAAATCAATCTTCAAAAACACCTTAGCACCCTGAAGCTGATCAAACAAATCTTCAATCCTCAGCAACGGATACTTGTTCTTGATAGTGACTTTGTTCAACTGCCCATAATCTATACACATTCTCATAGACTCATCCTTCTTTTTCACAAATAATACTGTTGCACCCCAGGGTGAAACACTAGGTCTAATGAACCCTTTATCAAGCAAATCATGCAATTGTTCCTTCAACTCTTTCAACTCTGATGGGGCCATCCGGTATGGCGGAATGGAAATGGGATGAGTGCCCGGAGCCAAATCAATGCAAAAGTCAATATCCCTTTCGGGTGGCATCCCAAGCAGGTCGGGAGGAAATACCTCTGAAAACTCACGAACAACAGGCACAGAATCCATGGAAGGAACTTCAGCACTAGCATCACGAACATAAGCCAAATAGGCCAAACACCCCTTCTCGACCATACGCCGAGCCTTCATATAAGAAATAACCCTGCTGGTAGAATGGCCAGGAGTCCCTCTCCACTCTAATCGAGCCAACCCCGGCAAGGCTAATGTAATTGTCTTGGCCTGACATTCCAAGATAGAGTGATAAGTTGACAGCCGATCCATGCCCAATATAACGTCGAAATCGACCATATCAAGGAGCAAAAGATCTACACTGGTCTCAAGACTCCCAATAGTGACCACACACGAACTATATACACGATCTACAACAATAGCATCTCCCACCCGTGTGGACACATATAAAGGGGCACTCAAGGAATCATGAGGTACAACCAAGTATGAATAAAAATAAGATGACACATAGGAGTAAGTAGACCCCAGATCAAATAGAACTGAAGCATCTCTACTGCAAACTGAAATAGTACCTGTAATGACAGCAGCGGATGACTCAGCCTCAGGTCTGGTTGGGAAAGTATAACATCGGGGCTGGGCCCCACCACTCTGAATCATATCCCTGGGACGGCCTCTAGCTGGCAGGCCTCCACCTCTAATGGCCTGACCTCCACTTATAACAATCTGGCCCCTACCTTTGGCTGCCTGACCCTACCTCTGGCTGCCTGACCCTACCTCTGGCTTGCTGAGCAGGCGGTGTAGCTACTGGTGCCGGAACCATGGCACGAGAACCCTGTTATTGTGGCTGAACACCCAATAATCTCGGGCAGGTCCTCCAAACATGCCCATAATCACCACACTCAAAACATCCATCCTAATATTGTGGTTGTGGAAACTGAGACTGACCCTGACGAGCCGGTAGACCACAATAATAACTCTGAAGAAGAGGTGCTCTGATAGGATCTGGTGGTGCACTATAGGCTGGCTGCCCAGAAGGAGGTACATAAGAACCCGCGACCACCTAGGGCACTGTGGAATGCCTGGAGCGTTGAATGGAATGGCCTAAAAGGATGGCCTCTACCAAAAGGACCCATGCCTCCAGATGAGGCACCGCTTAACCCACCAAAATGACGAGGTCTCTTATCTGACCCTTGACCTATCTGTCCAAGAACCATCTCGACCGTCTGGCCACATTGGCCGCATCCTGAAAAGAAATCTCGCTTCTACTCTCCTTGGCCATCTGCAATCTAATAGGCTGAGCAAGACCCTCAATAAACCTCCTCAACCACTCTCTCTCTATGGGAATCAAAAGAATAGCATGGCGGGCCAAATCCACAAAACGAGTCTCATACTGAGTAATAGTCATGCGCCCCTGCTGGAGACACTCGAACTGACGGTTGCGCTCCTCTCTCAAGGTGATAGGCATAAACTTCTCTAAGAAGAGATGTGAGAACTTGTCCCAAGTAAGAGCAGTCAACCCAAGTGGTCTGGTCAGTAACTAATCTCTCCACCATTTCTTGGCGGAACCAGTCATTTGAAAAGCAGCAAAGTCGACCCCATTGGTTTGCAATATACCATGTTCCGAAGAACCTCATGACAGCTATAAAGATACTCCTAGCGATCCTCTGAAGTAGAACCACTAAAATGAACTGGAATGATCTTGGTAAACCTATCCAATCTCCACAAAGCCTTAGAGGACATAGCTGACCCATCAAAGGGTTGTGCCGCAGCAACCGGCTGAACTACTCCGACTGCATGAGCTTCTAGAGTCTGAAACTAGGGAGCCATCTACTCCGAAGTGTGAGTAGCAGGAGTCTGGGCTCCTCCTCCATCCTGAGATATGGCTGGTGCCATGGGGAATGCGCCAGTCTGGGCCACACTCTCTATAAGGTCCACTAATCGGACAAAGGCATCCTGGAGCACTAGGGCAGAAATAAACCGCTCGGGGACCTGAGCTGGTCCTGCAGGAACAGTCTGAGTTGGAACCACCTCGTCGAACTCTACCTGAGGCTCCATAGCTGGGGTTGCTGCTCGGGCTCTAGGTTGAGCCCTACCTCTGCCTCAGCCTCTAGCACGACCTCGGCCTCGACCTCTACCCCTTGTAGGAACTACTGCTGGAGGCTCTAGCTGCTGATCAGCGGAAGAAGCGGTTCATGCTCTCGCCATCTGCGAGAGCATAAGAATGGGGGTGTTCAATCAATATTGAGATAACAAAATCACACGACAGAGTTGAATAAAAGTGAAATTTGTTCCTAGACTCCATAGCCTCTAGAAGATTAGTACAGACGTCTCTGTACCGATCCCCCAGACTCTACTAAGCTTGTCTGTGAATTCTGATACCTAAGCAACCTAGTGCTCTGATACCAACTTGTCATAACCCGAGATTCCCACCGTCGGGATCGTGATGGCGCCTAACATCACACTTGCCAAGAAAGCCAACGTTAGAGATTATTTAGCCATTTATATCCATTTTTAGTGATTAGCAGAGAGCAGACAAAATAAAGTGGGATAACTGAAAAGATATATAGATATCTAAGTCATTTACATATTACTTCTACCCAGAAACATGGTGTCATAATTCACGAACTCTCTATGATTTATCTACAAACATGTGTCTGAACGAAATTTACATCTATTTTTGTAAAGAAAGAAAAACAGTAATAAAGAGATGTAGAAGGGGACGCCAGGGACTTCGGACGCCAGCAGGACTACCTTGGGTCTCCAACTATGAACCTGAGCCAAATCTCTCAATCAGCCACACCTACTCCGAAATATGCACAGGAAGGGCAGAGTGCAATATCAGTACAACCGACCCCATGTACTAGTAAGTTCCGAGCCTAACCTCGACGAAGGTGTGACAAGGCTACAGCGAGACACCCATAATATATGCTACAATCGATAAATAATAAGGCAGGAAAGGAGAACAGTAATTTAAAAGCAGTAAATTGCAGAAATAAATGCATAACCTCAGTGTCTTATCAAGATCCAGCTATAACCAAATCCTTAGGCGGAATATAAACCATTGAATAACTTACACAGTCAGCAAAGAATAAATAAACACACATATTTATGCGGCGCGCATCCCGATTCCACCAGTCATCCCTTCTTCCTCCGTAACAATTATAAAAGTAAATATATATATATGTTGCGGCGTTCAACCCGATCCCACCATATCAATATCAACATAATAATTCACCCTTATTACTCTGTATCAATCCATCCTTATTCATCCTGTTGCAGCATGCAACCCGATCCCATCGAATTATCATATTCACCCTTATTTCTCCTCATCGATCCTCCCTTATTCCTCATGTTGCGGCGTGCAACCCGATCCCACCATATCATAGTAAATCACAGATAATGTACAGAAATTTCATAAAATCCACACAGGGCCCTGACCAACACTTGAAATTTTGAACAAAGCAACCGGGAGTCGTATAAAATATAAAACCCAATAAGTTTACTACTACTCCGCGAGACCAATCCGGGATATCACAGAAATTGCCAATAAGGACAATTTAAGCCAATAAAAGGGGAAAACAATAATCCTACAGGGGAACAAATATCCAACAGGTAACAATTAAGCACGGAATTTCAGTTAGACATGTAACAAGTAAGTCAAGAAGGAAAACAATATAAGGGAAAATGGAAGAAAACATGTAAAACAGGAAAATTGGCGGCACATAGGAACTCGTCACCTCACGTATATGCCACTCACATGATTTATCACATAACAAACAATTCAAAGGTTCAAAAACCCTCAAGTCAAAGTTAGACACGATACCTACCTCGATCTGCAGGCCACTCACTGCTCAAGTACCGCTTTTCCTCTAGATTCCACCTCCAACCCACTCTTATCTAGCCATAATTCACTTAATAACATCAAATAATTCTAAAGAAATCCGTTTCAAGACATAAATTTAGATTTTCCAACATTTCCCCCAAAAAATCAAAAACTGACCTCGGGCCCGCTTGGTCAAAACTCGAGGTTTGGACCAAAATCAGTTTACCCATTCACCCACGACCCGGAATATATAATTATTTTGGAATCCAATCTCAAATCGAGGTCTAAATTCCCAAATTTGCAAAATCCTCCCAATTACCCAAAATCCCTAATTTTTACCCTTAAAGAACAAGATTGAAGACTAGGAATTCAATGAATGATGATGGAAATTGAAAAAAATGAGTTAAGAAGTGCAAACCTGTGATTTGGTGTTGAAACCCCTCTCAAAAAATAGCCCTAGGTCGAGTTCTAAGGTTGAAAAATTAAACTTCGAACTAAGTCCTGATTTTGTTTTATTTTGAAAACACTGGATAGGTCTTCATCGCGTTCGCGAGAGACCTGTCGCGATCGCGACGCACAGCGGCCCAAAGGCCTACACGTTTGCGAATACCTCCTCGCATTCGTGAAGTCTATGAATCCCCCCCCCCCTGTTCTTCGCGTTCATGAACCTCATTGGTCGCGTTCGCGTAGAAGGTTTGACTAACCCCTCACCTAGGTCCCTAACACTCCGTGTTCGTGTTGAGCTGGTAGCGTTCGCGAAGAGTAAAGCCCTCATCGCCTTGCGTTCGCGACCCAGTCTCTTCGTTCGCATAGAAGAAACTCCTCCCCAGCCCCATTTCCCCTTCGCGATCACGGGAGAGGCTTCGCGATCGCGAAGCACAAAGTGGCAGCACACCAGCAATAGCAGAAACAACAGATTTTTCTAAGTCTCAGACTACCCGTGGCCTATCCAAAAGTTACCCTGGCTCTCGAAGCCCCAAACCAAACATTCACACAAGTCTAAAAACATCATACGGGATTTCTCGTGCGATCAAATCGCCAAAATAACACTTAGAACTATTAGCATCAAAACCTATAAATTTTCCAAGAACACTTTAAAATTATCATTTTCTCAACCGGACATCCGAATCACGTCAAATCAGTTCCGTTTCTCACCAAATTTCACAGACAAGGTTTAAATATCATAACAGACCTGTACCGGGCTCCGAAACCAAAATACAGACCCGATACCATCAAAATCAAGCATTAGCCAATTTTTTAAACTCATAAATTTTCTCAAATTCAATTTTTAGTCAAAAATTTATTTCTCGGGCTAGGGACCTCGGAATTCGATTCCAGGCATAAGCGCAAATCCCATATTTTACTACGGAACCACCGGGACCGTCGAAACACGGGTTCGGGTCCGTGTACTCAAAACGTTGACTGAAGTCAACTAAAACCACTTTTAAATGCCAAACAAATTTTCTCTCTTCAATTTTTCCACATAAAGGCTTTTTGGAAATATGTCCTGATTGTGCACGCCAATCGAGGTAGGTAAAAATAAGATTTTTAAGGCTAATGAGTGCAGAATAGAGTCTTAAAACACAAGATGACCCTCTGGTTCATCACAATCTCCACCTTTAAGACAAACGCTCTTCCTCGAATGAACATAGAAAAGTACCTGAACTAGCGAACGAGTGGGGATATCTACTCACATGTCTGACTCGGAGTCCAAAGTAGCTGCCTTAACAGGCTGAACTTTCCAATACACTCGAACTGAAGGATAACTCTTCGACCTCAACTGACGAACCTTCTGGTCTAGAATGGCTACTGGCTACCGGCTCCTCCTCATAAGTTAGATCCTTGTCCAACTGGACAGCACTGAAATCTAATACGTGCGATAGGTCACCATGGTACTTCCGGAGCATGGACATATGGAATACTGGATGAACTGATGATAACCCTAGAGGTAACTCAAGTCTATTAGTCACCTTTCCCACTCTATTAAGAATCTTATAAGGCCCGATATACCTAGGGCTCAACTTGCCCTTCTTTCGAAATCTCATGACATCCTTCATGGGCGATACCCGAAGCAATACTCTCTCCCCGACCATGAATACCACATCACAAACTCTACGATCGGCATAACTCTTTTGTCCGGACTGAGCTGTAAGAAGTCGATCATGTATAATCTTAACCTTGTCCAAGGCCTCCTGTACTAAATCTGTGCCCAACAACCGAGCCTCCCCCGGCTCAAACCACCCAATTGGCGACATGCACCGTCTACCATATAATGCCTCATAGGGAGACATCTGAATGCTCGACTGGTGGTTATTTTTGTAGGCAAAATCTACAAAGGCTAAAACACAAGCGCGGAGCATATCCTCCAAGATCTAAATAGTACGCTCAGACTGCCTGTTCGTCTGAGGATGAAATGTTGTGCTCAGCTCAACCCGTGTACCCAAGTCACGCTGCACTGCCCTCCAGAAATGCGAGGTAAACTGCGTACCTTGATCAGAAATGATAGACACGGGCACACGGCCGATCTCTCGCATATAAATCTCTGCCAACTGCTCCGAGGAATAAGTAACTACCACAGGAATGAAGTGTCAGCATATCCACAATAACCCACACGGCGTCGAACTTCCCCTGAGTCCGTGGGAGCCCAACAACAAAGTCTATAGTGATACTCTCCCACTTCCACTCAGGAATCTCCATCTGCGGAAGCAAACCACCGGGTCTCTGATGCTCATACTTCACCTACTGACAATAAAAGCACCGAGCCACATAAGCAACTATATCCTGGGGTCTTACACTGTGTACTGTGATACGTCACGTGTTGGCCTTGGTGGGGTGTTGATGCAAGATGGTAGGATGATTTCCTACATGCCTCGACAATTGAAGACCCATGGGAATAATTATCCAGTCCACGACTTGGAGTTGGTATCCACTGTTCATGCATTGAATATCCGGGGGCATTATTTGTATGGTTTCCCTTGTGAGGTTTTTACCGACCACAAGAGTCTATAACATCTGTTAAAATAGAAATATCTTAACTTCCGGCAGTGGAGGTGGCTAGAGTTGCTTAAGGACTATGATATCACTATTCTGTATCTTCACAAGAAGGCCAATATGGTGGCCGATGCCTTGAGCCGAAAGGCAAAGAGTTTTGGTAGTTTAGCATATCTACCGGCAGCTGAGAGGCCATTAGCATTGGATGTTCAGGCCTTGGCCAACTAGTTTGTTAGATTGGATGTTTCGTAGCCTAGTCGATTTCATAACTACGTGGTTTCTCGGCCTTCTCTATATGGCCGTATCAGAGAGCATCAGTATGACGAACCCTATTTGCTTGTCCTCAAGGACACGGTTTAGCACAGCGATGCCAAGAAGGTTATTATTGGGATGATGGTGTGTTAAGTATATAAGGTCAGTTATGTTTGCCTAATGTGGATGTCTTGCATGAGTTGATTCTTTAGGAGGCCCACAGTTCATGGTACTACATTCATCCGAGTGCCGCTAAGATGTATCAGGACTTGAGGCAACACTATTGGTGGAGGAGGACGAAGAAGGACATAGTGGAATATGTAGCTCGATGCCTAAGTTGTCAACAGGTGAAGTATGAGCATCAGCGGCCGGGTAGTTTGCTTCAGTGGCTTGAGATTCCAAGAGTGAAAATTGGAGCGTGTCACCATGGACTCAAAAGAAGTTTGACGCGGCATGGGTGATTTTGGACAGGTTGACCAAGTAGGTTCATTTCATTTTGGTAGTGACTACCTATTCTTTATAGAAGTTGGCTCAGGTTTATTTCTACGAGATTGTCCAACTTCATGGCGTACCGGTATTCATCATCTCTAATCGGGGTATTACACATCGCGTTTCTGGAAAGCTGTACAGAGTTGAGTACAACAATTCACCCTCAAACGGGTCGACAGCCCGAGCGACTATTCAGATACAGGAGGATATGTTTCGCGCCTGCTTTATAGATATCAGGGGTGCTTGGGATCAGTTCTTTCCACTTGCGGAGTTTTCCTACAATAACAGCTACCAGTCGAGTATCCAGATAGCTTCGTATGAGGCTCTATATGGGAGATAGTGTCATTCTCCAGTTGGTGGTTTGAGCCGAGAGAGGCTAAGTTATTAGGAACAGATTTGTTTTGAGATGCTTTGGAGAAGGTCAAGATATCCATGATCATCTTCATACAGCTGAATCTAGACAAAAGAGTTATGTAGATCAGAAGGTTCACGATGTTGTATTCATGGTTAGAGATCGGTTCTTGCTCTGTGATTCACCCATGAAGGGTGTGATGAGGTTTGATAAGAAGGGAAAGTTGAGCCCAAGGTATATCGGACCTTTTGATATCCTTAAGAGGATTGGAGAGGTGACCCACAAGCTTGCCTTTCCACCTAGGTTATTTACGATTCATCCAGTATTCCATATCTCTACGTTCTAGAAGTATTACGATGATCTGTCTCATGTTCTAGACGTCAACACATTGCATTTGGATGAGGATTTAACTTATATTGAGGAGCTTGTGGTGATCTTGGACAGACAAGTCTGGAAGTTGAGATCAAAGGATATTGCTTCAGTGAAGGTTCTATGGAGGGGTCATCCGGTCGAGGAGGCGACCTAAGAAATGGAGCACGACATGCGGAGTTGTTGTTCTCATCTATTGACCACTTCAGGTATGTCCTTATGCACGTTCAAGGACGAACATTTTTTTAAGAGGGGGAGAATGTAACGACCCGATTGGTCATTTTTTGTAATTGTGCCTCTTTACCCCTTTTATTGCTTCATACATGTGTGTTTATGATTTTATGACTTACAAGGTCGGTTAGTTTTGTTCTGAGAAGCTTTCGGGTTGATTTGGACTATTGATTCTTGGCTTAGAATTTTAAATTAGAAAATGTGGACCAAACTTTGAACTTTGTGAAAACGACCCCAGTTTTTATGGCTCTGATAACCTCGTATCGCGGTTTCGGACTCGTGCGTATGCGCCAAAATTTGGCAATTTGAAGTTGAAAGGTTTGATCGTAGGTTGACTTTTAGATATCGACCTTGGAATTTGAATTTGAGACTTGGAATAGGTCCTCTATGGTATTTAGAACTTGTCTACAAAATTTGGTGTCGTTTGGAGTTGATCTGATAGGATTCGGATGTTTTGTTGTAATTCTAGAAGTTCTTGAAAATTTCTTTGAATTTCATGCATTTTAGAGTTTAGTTCGTGGTTTTAGATGTTATTTTTTTGTTTTGATCGTGCAAGCGAGTTCATATGATATTTTAAGACTTGTGTAGATGTTTAGTTTGAATCCCAGAGGGCTCGGATGAGTTTCGGACATACTTCGGAAGGTTTTTCAACTGAATAAGAAAGTCTGGTGTGTGGTGCCCTCCGGTGACGCAATTTTGAACACCATAGTCACATATGCAACCATAGCAGGGAACTTTAGGTATCCCAAATGCAATGCCTTGGTCGCATTTGCAAAGAATTTCTAGGCAGGGCTATGTTCGCAGTTGCGGTGGTTTTTGTCGCAATTGTGACCCCATCTTTGCACTTGTGAAGAGCTTCCCAGGCCTTCAGTGTCGCATTTACGAGGTTTTTTCACAATTGTGAGTGGTCTCAATTGCGAACCCGTATCATAATTGTGATAACTGCAGCTGAATATAAGGGCTGAAAGTCGATATTTATCTCTCATTCTCTCATTTTTAAACCCTAGACACGGTAGGAGGCGATTTGGAGAGGGGGATTTTCACTTACAAACCATTGGTAAGTGATTCTAATCTATTTCTTATCATATTCCATCAACATATCTTATGTTTTAACATCAAAATCATGAGAATCAAAGTGAAAATTTGTGAAACATTGTCAAGTTTTTGAAAAATAAGAAATTGAGTTTTGAGAGTCAATTTGGACTCTGATTTTGAAACTAATCACATATATGAACATGTGGGGCCATGGGTAGACGAAATCTAGAATTGGTCCCGGTTTTGATCAGACGATCCCCAGGTTGACTTTTATTGACTTTTTGGAAATAGTATAAAGATCTTAGCTTTATCTATTGGAATTGAATTCCCTAGCATTGTTTGATGATATTGAGTCGCTTATGGTTAGATTTGAGCCGTGTGGAGGTGGATTTTAAGGGAAAAGCTATTTTCGAGTGTTGAATGGGCCTAGTTAAGGTAAGTATCTTGCCTAACTTCGTGTGGGAGAACTACCTCTTAGGATTGGTATTGCTTGGTTCAACTGTGTTAAGTGAAATCCGTGTATGCAAGGTGATAAGTGTACATGGGTTGCACGTGGTATTTTACCATTTTAGGCTACTTAGACTATTTCCATACTTTAATTGAATGTCATTTCATGTTCTAAATTCTCTTAGTCAATCTATTCTTACTTGTGTTAGTCTATCCTTACACGCTTTAAATGATTTCGTTAACACTTGCGCTACCTCCTAATTGATAAATTTCTCTCATTCTTTAGTTGAACTTGTTGCCTCTTTTATTGTTACATGCTATCACTTCATTGTTGATTATCATTATTCGAAATCACTATATATGTTATCTCTTTCATTGTTGACTATCATTAATTGAAGTTATTGTTCATGTTACCTTTTTCATTATTGAATATCATTATTTGAAGTTATTTTTCATGTTATCTCCTTCATTATTGATTTCCATTATTTGAATTCACTGCTACACTTTATCTCTTCCATTGTGAGTTAATCTTATTTGACATCGTGGTTGTACATTGTCTCTCATTATTGAGTTACTGGTGTTGAAATTGTGAAAGTCGTTATCACGTTGAGGTGGAATTGTTATTGTTAAAACATCTTCCTTTTGAGCATTTTACATTTATTGTTGTTTTTGGTATTCTTGTACCCGTTGTTGTGAAGACGTGGGCTATTGTTGGAGAAACATTGATATTGTGTATTGTCGGAAATTTGTTATATATGAGAACATGTGGTGCAAGTTGTTATTGTAATGTGATATTGACGTGCATGCGGCGGTATAAGGCTTGGGGTTGCTGTGCATGCGGCGATATAAGGTGGGACTTATGTGCGTGTTGTTTTTACGAGGAACTTCGTGAAGACACGCGGCGTCATAAGGTGGGCCAAAGTGTGTGTAGCTATTTCGGGAAAACTATTTTCAAAACCTATTTCAAATGTAAGGCTCACGCGGCGGTATAAGAAAAGATGGTGACTGAGACTGAGAAATGTGAATACGAGGTGGTACCTCGGTTGTGATTCTTGATTATACGAGGCGGTACCTCGGTTGTGATTTCATTATACATGAGGCGGTACCTCGTTGTAATTCTTGTTGTTTATTTCATGTTGTAAAGAGTTTTTGTGGGAAAATTTATTGTTTTTTCATCCTTTATTGTTCAAGAATATTGTTGTCCATATATGATCAATGTAGCCTCTTTAGTTGCTTCTTTTATTCTATTTCCATGTTTAACTTCCAGTATTAATTCATGTTATTGTCTTATTTCGTATTTGTTATTTATTCACTTTCCATTACATATCTGTACTACATTTTCATGTGTTTTATTTATATCCTAGTAGGTGTCTTGACCTAGACTCATCACTATACCACTGAGGTTAGGCTTGATACTTACTAGGTAGCGTTCTGGTGTAATCATACTACGCTTTTGCACATTTTTTGTGCAGATCCAGGTACGTCTGCTCGTGCCGGTTGTTAGAGATTATTTTTAGCTTCCTTACTGAGACATCAACATATGCCTGCCCGGCATCCGCAGGCCTCGGAGTCACCTTCCCTATTTTACTTCTTGTTGTATTTCTTTCAGACAGTGATATATTAGATATTATAGAATTATTCTGTAGAGCTTATGACTCAGTTCCACCAGTTTTGGGGTGTGTGTTGATGGGATTTTGTTTTCGGAAGGTTTTATCAGTTATTTAGTTCTGTTTTAGTTCCTTGTTTATTATATTCTATTCAATTGTTATCAAATATTATGCTTACCTAGTCGTAGATACTAGGTTCCATACCTATAAAGGCACCACCTGGTGTAGCCGCATCATCCCTACCATGGAAAGCATATCAACGGGTCGGGCCTCCCCCTCTAGAGTGCCCTCTACCCGCCTGTCCTCCAGTGCAGGTGGTGTAGCAACTGGAATGGAGCCTGTAGCCTGTGTGCTCTGATGAAATCCGCATGTCCCGAGTCTAGGAAAACCTCATGATGTTCGTGGTAACACCACACTAATAACAACCCCTCTGTGGGCGTGACTGCTGGTACAGAGTTTGATCCAGATAATCAGAATAACCGCTATAATAATCTCGTACAGGCGGTGCACTACAAGATGGTTGCTCCATATGAGTACCCCGAGGTCCCTGACTAACTGGAGCACCACGATTAGTCTGAAGTGCGGATTGGACTGGTCGACTGCACGAGCATCCACCGTGATGGGTCTTAGCTGAAGAGTAGAATCCACTGAATCCTCTAGAACCTCAAGACCTCTTGGCCTCCTTATCCTCCCTCTCATCGCCCCGAATACGCTCTAACCTCCCTACAATCTCCACAACCTACTGAAATGGAGTATCAGTCTCCAACTCCCCATCCATGGAATCTAAGACCATAACTAAGCCCCTCGATATATCTGCAGACCGCTCATTGGCTGTGGGAACCAAAGTAGATGCCTGATGGGATAACTCATTGCACCTGGTGGCATATTCTGATGTCTTCATGGCGCCCTGACGTAGCTGCTCGAACTCCGTACGCCACGCATTCCAGAGGGTCTGGGGTACGAACTCCCTCAAAAATATCTCTGTAAACTGAGCCCAAGTGATTGGTGTTGCGTCAGCTAGCCTACCCTCATCATAAACCTGCCACCAGTGATACACTATTCCCGACAACTGAAATGTAGTAAAAGCAACTCCGCTCACCTCCACAATACCCATGGTGCAAAGAATACGATGACACTTCTCTAGAAATACATGTGTATCCTCAGTAGTTGTGCCACTAAAAGTAGGTGGACTATACCTCTTGAACCTCTCAAGCCTATACTACTCCTCCTCTGATTCCCCTGACCTGACCTCGGGCTAAACCAGAGTAACAAGTTGTACCGACACCATACCTGGAGTATGACAAACATGATCCTGCTGCTCTAGAGTATGGGCGATGGGATTCTGAGCTCCTCCCCTAATCTTTGAAGTATCTGGTGCAACGGAGCTCAATCGTGCATGAGCCAATGTACTAAAAATGCTCAGGAACTTCGCCAAAGTCTCCTGAAGTCCGGGGGTAACAATAGGTGCCTCCAGTACCTGTCCCTCAATCGAAGCTACTGGGGGCTCCTCAACTGTTGCTCTAGTAGGTGCTCTAGATGTGGCACATGCCCCTCCTCAGCCTCCACCTTGGCTCCGGCCTCTCGCAGCTCTAGCAGGGGGCGGGGTGTCTTCTTAGCTGATCTGGTAGTTCATTTCCTCACCATCTATGAGATAATAGAGATACAAAGGCCCAAACTTTAAAATCAACAAATATGCACGACAGGAATGAAAGAAGTGAAATTTTTCTAATAGTTTTTTAGCCTCTCGAAGATAAGTACACACATCTCCATACTGATCCATAAGACTTTACTGAACGTTCTCGTGACTCCTAGAACCTATTAACCTGGAGCTCCGATACCACCTTAGGCGTAGTGATGAGACTAGGTGAGCTGATTACTTACAATAATTAGGCCAATTTAACAATGATATTTTAAATCAGAGATTTATATAAATACGAACAAATGTGAAATCAGCCTACGTGACAATAATCACTACAACCTCCCAAGACTACATAATACACAATCACGAACTCTAGCTGAATAAAAGGAAATATCTCAAAGATTGAACTACAATACTGTTCAAATAACAAGCTAACAGTACAATGAAATGAAAGGACTCCAAGGGACTGCGACGACCAAGCAGCTCTACCTTGAATCCTCGTGATAAATAAGCTAACTCTTCCTGAGTGTGATATCTCCAATACCTGAATCTGCGCAAAAATATGCAAAAGTTTAGCATGAGTACACCATGGTTGGTACCCAGTAAGTATCAATACTAACCTCGGTGGAGTAGTGATGAGGTACAAGTCAAGACACATACTAGTCAAATAACCTAAGGAGTATATAATTATAACGCTAATAATGAAAGCATGGATCAGTAAATGGCAACAAGAATTGATGACCCATGTCACTGCATAGTTTTGAAGATTGACAAAAGGCTGACCAGTTCAACCAGGTCCATCAGAGCACACATACTTGGCCTGACGAGTTGGCACACAAACCTTATATGCATGGGAGATGAATGCGATTGTGAATTATCAATGAACAAGAAGAGTATCTTCTAATGTGAAAAGGTTGCAAATTGATGAAAGAATAGAAGTCGAATTCAGCAAGGACAGAAACGAAGGAAGGAAGTTGAGTTTGATAAGAACTTGTTCTCCCAGGTAGAGTTGAACTGGAATTGGAAGACAAGCTCAACAACTGACTCTATAAATACTTGATGTATTTCTGCTGGAAAAAAAAAGATGCACAAAGCTGAAGTGAATCAAAATCTGAAAGTAAAATTCCCAGAGTTATTTTTGCTAGCAGAATCATTGTGCGATGCAAAGGCTACAGTTCAACTAGAAGAACCAGTTTCATCAGATTGATTATTGAGTCTAGTTGATTGTAGTAGGAGCTTTAATATTGTATCTTTTCAGCTTTCATAGAAGCAATTGTAATAGGTACGTATTGATCACGTTAGAGTTAACTTGAGGTGTGTAGAAATTAGGTAGGGGCTAGTTACTACAACGGGTTAGAGTTAATACTTAGGATTACAAAAGAGTTTATTTTGTAAGTCCGTTTGGCTCAGATTTTTTAGTGAAGAGCTGAGCAAATCCTACTGAGGAGTAGGTCGTGGTTTTTTCACCTTTTGAGTCAGGTGTTTTCCACGTAAATATCTCTGTTTTTTTACTTTACTGCTTCTTATTATTCCGCAACAGTAGTAGTTGGAACACCAAGAAGAACCAGGTTCTTCTACTGAGTCATCACTCTAAAATTGGGTACCACACAAAGTAACCTATCTTCTTGTGTGGTATTGAAGTCTAAAACATCAATTGGTATCAGAGCAGTTTATCCTTGAAAGGATAACACCTTGGAGAAGATCAAGAGGAGTGCACCACCTGGAAATTAGGAAGGTCAATCAACTGCAAGGCCACCACTCTTCAATGGCCA
>ML334195.1:0-36534 GCA_005239505.1 Nicotiana paniculata
AATCCTATATTACTTGTCGACCACGTACACTTGCGTGTGCATTGGGAAATCAACCAACAACGGCAGCTCGTCCTCGTGGAAGGTGATTTTATGGCTTTCTAGCACCTGCCCCACCATATTGGACATTTCTCCACCAGTGATGTTGTTGGGTACATATGCTTCACTCAACACCTTCATTAGAGCATTCATGTGTGCCTCAGAATTTTGTAGTAGCGACATGATAGATATCTGAGCGGGAGTCTTGTTCAGATGATCAACGACATAGTAATCCCTTGCATGTACCTTCCTCCAGAGATTATCTGGACCAATCTTAATGAAGGGTGTTTTGTTAGAAGCTTCCTTGTTGGTTTCTCCTAAGTGTTCAGGTGTATAAACCCTTCCTGTTCTGGTCATTCCTTGTGCAGCGCCAGATTCTTCTGTGTTTGACTTTCCCTTTCTTCTAGCCTCGACCACATAATCCCAAGGTACAACATTGGAATTGAAGGGTGTTGTGGATGCCACCGTTACAGTAAAAGGTGTGTCCACCTCCACTTCAAATGGAATGAGTGGTGTTACTTCTACTTCTAAAGGAACTGATGCGGCTATCTCAACTCCAACTGGCGGCTTTACTTATACTACAATGGGATTGAGTGTGACTGCAGGTTTCTTAGGATCATCACCCTCTCAAATAAGCCCGATTGATCCCTCGGGATCCCACTCTTCCTCAGTTTCTATCACATTAACCCCTCTACCCCTATGATCTGGGAGAGGATTGTTGCGGACATTGGGTGAAGCTTCCTTCACCTGTATGACCTTATTCTCAATTAGTGTTTGGATCTTGTCTTTTAAGGTGCGGCACTCGTCAATAGTGTGTCCCTTCATGCCGAAATGATATGCACAGATCTTGTTTGGATTGACCCATTGAGATGAATTCTCCATGGACACATCGAGAAAAGGGGTGACATATCCAGCGGCTTTCAACCTTTTGTATAACTGGTCGATGGGTTCAGCAATGCCGGTGTACTGTCTGGGTGGTTTGCGGTCAAAATTAGGCCTAGGTATTTGGTAGTTTGAACGAGTTGGGGTGACTGATAATAGGATGGTTGGGTGCTATAGGTGTGGTAGGCGGTAGCAGGTTGGGAATATCTGGGAGGTGATGGTTCGTATGTGGGTGGAGGTGTTTGGTATGTGAGTGGAGGGGTCTAGTATACAAATGGTGTTTTGGTTCCTTGGGCAACCATAATTGTTCCCATATCTTTCTTCTTCGATATACCACCTGATTGCAATGCTTTATTTGTGGCCTGAAGTGCCTCAAAATTTGTCACCATCCCAATTTTAATACCTTCTTCAATCCTTTCTCCGAGTTTGATGATATCGGAGAACTTATGGTTCTCAATAACCATTAGCCTTTCATAATACTGTGGATCATGTGCCCTGAAAAAGAACTTGTTCATCTGTTCCTCTTCTAATGCTGGTCTAACCATGGCTTTTTCCTACCTCCACCAAGTAGCATACTCGCAGAAAGTCTCAGTTGGCTTCTTTTTTAAGTTCTGGATATAGAAGACATCTGGTGCGTTATCTGTGTTGAACCTGAACCTATCCATGAAATCGGACGCCATCCTCACCCAATTGGCTCATTTCTTAGGATTCTGGCTTATGTACTAGGACAATATGTCCAATAAGACTCCTCATGAAGAGCTTCATTCGAATCCTTTCATCTTTTCCAACCCCCACGAGCTTGTCACAATAAGTCCTTAGATAGACCTTGGGATCACCCGTTCCATCAAACATTTCGAACTTGGGAGGTTTGTAACACTCCGACAGTTCCATATCCGGTTATATGCATAAATCCTCATAGTTCAGACCTTCTATTCCTTTACCCCCTTCAACACCCTTAACCCGACTTGTCAACTTCTTGAGCTCTTCAGCCATGTTCTTGATGAGCAGGTCCTTCTCAGCGGATTCTGGTATATAGGAGATTGGTTGAGGGGAGTGAGGTAGGGTTTTTACGTATATAGGGTTGTTCTGGTGAAGGCCAAGATTTAGGGCATAATGATGATCATTGGTGGGGTTTTTGGGTTCGGGAATAATTTGTGAGGTATTTTGGGGAGTATGGTAGGTGTTTTGTAGGTATTCAGTAGGGAGATGCTGATTTTGAGGAGGGGTGTATACTGGTGAGGTGTGAGAGGATTCTGTGGGTGTTTGTTAGGTGTGTTCTGAGGTGGTGCAGGGTTCTGGGTATGAGGGACATTCAATAGAGGGAGAGATTTTCTAAGTTACAGACCTTCTCAAGCTCGCCCTGTAGTGCAAGTATCTTTTGCTCAAGCCGTAAAACCAAATCATTTGGGGCCTGAGTGCCCCGACCATCGAAAGTTTCCCCGTTCTCAACATGCGCACTGTTGTCTATTCTGATGCCATTCATATCATCCATTTTAGCTTTCCTTTTGCCTTTCGGTACACTTGGAGGAGGAGAAGGTGGAGGGCCCCTGGATCTGGTATGATAAGCTGATGATGCCAGTATGCGTGAACCAACCTTGGGGAATGGGGATAATTAAAAAGGAAAGAAAGAAAAGACATCAAAAGTAACCAAGTTAGTAAGGGTTCCAAGAAGAGTATTTGCAATATCTAAACACATAGTGCGGGAATGTAAATTCGTGTCCTAATTTGTGAGCCTCGTTGTGCCCGAGGTAGGCATAGCGACAAGTTGATTTGGAGAATTTTAGTGCCAATAATTGCCTCATTTCATTAATGTAAAAGAAGATAAATCTGAAATGACACTAAATAAGATAAGTCATTAATGGCACTTGGCCTTATTACATTTGGAAAAAGCAGGTAAATATAATCTACTTGTTCTCAGAAGGACCTTTCCCAGGCTTGATCTTCTTGGCTCTGTCGATCAGGTTCCCCAGGTCGTGCATGCACAACAGCAGGTATACTCTCACTAGATGTCCTCCTTTGCTTCCCTCAGCATTCTGGCAGTCGATGACTCTTTTCCTTGTCTTCCCCTCTAGTTCCATCAGACCCTGCTCCAAATACTCCAGTCTTTCGTTAGATTTGATAGCCCTTTCCCTCCATTCATTTATCAGTTCCATATCAGTTCTGTGTTGCTCCAGATGCTCGGCCTCGGACTCATGAACCCTTTTGCGCAGTTTATTGTATTTCGCTTGGGCTTCAGCAACTTCGTCTATGACCATGTTTCCTCGACCGATTCCCGTCTCAACTACCCCTGCTATGATGTCTCCCAACCATGATAGGTAAAAGCGTACATGCCTTGCTTGGTATCTGTCCGGCTCGATGGTGTCCCTTTCCACAATAACCTTTATATGACACATTCTTAGCTTTACATTTGTACGGGATGTCGTCATCTTGAAAATCTGCCCTGTAATGACTCATTTTAGAAACTCGCGGTATGACTTGCTTCCTGCCTGCTTGTCTCATAATCCTGATGTGAACATAAGGGTATAGTCCCCTTAACCCGATCAATACCAAGTGCGGAGCATCCCTAGATCTGATGATGAACTCACTGGTAGGGAACCATTCGAACATCCATTGAACCTGGTCCTCAGTCAAATTGTCAAGAAATTGCGCCTATTCTGTAGCGTTTTCCGGTTGAGAAAACTTGTCTGGGATGTAAGTCATTCTCTTAGGGTGATGGAAGGCTATATGATCATTCCACGCCCTTCGTGGAAACTCTTGACGATATTGAACCCTTTGGAGATGCTCCAATAACCAAACCTGTAGTAGCAGATTACAACCCTCAAAGTGTTTGAACCCCTTCTGGCAGCGGTCCAAGGCTCGGTAGATGTCAGCTGTGATAGGGACAATGGTATATGTTTGCCCCTCGATCCCCTCCATTAAGGTCTTGGCTACCATAGCCAGTCTAGTGTGAATCTTGTCCCTGTTGCTTGGAAATACTATCATGCCCAGGAAGCAAACAACAAACACAAAAACCCTGCGGTGAATATGACCCAAGGAAGTGATAGAGAATTCATCATGGAAGATACGATAGGATTTATATGACCATATCGTTCATAGAGATAGTCAAAGCATATGTAGGACTCCTTAAGGCACTCCAAATCATCTTTCTTTTTCAAACCCATCATTTTTAAGAACCCCCTAGCGGCATGATTTTTTGGAACCAATAAACACGGACTATCCCAAGGTAGTCCAATGAATCCCCCTATCTCCTCCAAGAGAGGAGTCATTTCTATGTTTCCAAAATGGAACACAAACCTTTCTCCATCCCAGAACATAGTGGCCGCTTCGATTAACATATTGTTTGGTTGGATATCCAGTAACGAGGGTAAGTTTTCGAGGACCCTTTTCACATGGTCTTTTTCACTTGGCGAAAGGTCCTCCCACCAATCCAGCAACAATGGTGGTATTCTTTGGACCATGCCGAACATGGGGACTTCGTGCCTCATTTTTGTAAAACAAATAAAGTTAGACCCTTTCCCTTTCCAGATTCGACTACTTATATATCAGTGATTATCATATTGGCACTTATTTCTCCGAATTAATGCACAAATCGTGGTTGCATCCGTTGGGATTATGGAAATCTCAGTGGACTTTTGGACAACGTTTTTTCTAAAGGGTTATTATATGGAAAACACATTAACCCGTCGACTGCACCGTTGATCAGCTAGTTTTACCACAAATAAGCCTTTCCGAATTTAAAGGGTGATATATAGGAAGGGCGCAAACACTCACCAAGCGTTGCTATAGGATTGATTACACACGAGTGGAGTATGATGTTGAGCATGATTTATGCAACAGTAAATTGCATGTTGTCACGTATTTGCACGTAAAAATGATAAATGCGGTATTTAATAATCGAAAGACGTTTAAGAAAGAAAACAAGGAGACAAGTTCACATAAATGCTTGAAAATAGGCAATTAAATTCACATAGAGGGGGAAGGGAAAGGGTGCACACGTATTAGCAGAATAAATCATTCTTAAAGACTAATTCACAAAAGCAAGTTTGTTATGGTAAGAACCTAATATCCCCAGCAGAGTCGCCATGCTGTCGCGCCCCCTTTTTCTCGCGAAATCGGGTTTTGACATTTTGGGACAACTCATTTCCTTTTGGGAAGGGGTATGGAATTTGAAGAGTCGCCACCTAACAGATTAAGGTGCGTTAGGTTACCTAAAGCAAATAACTCATAAACCGGTTTACTTTACCAGAGATTGGGTAAGGGCTCGAAATTACCTTGAGGGGAAGGTGTTAGGCACCCCTCGAGGTCCACAACGGTGGGTCCCGGCCAAACTCAATTTAAGAGAAATTAGTCTTTAAAGGAAAATGAAACAAACAAATAGATATTACTTTACAACGGAAATTAAAGGGGTCCTAGTTTTATTAGCCTATAGGATTACTTCTATGCAATATTTGGTAACCCTTCTCAAATAGAGGTGTTACACGTAGCATTAGCGCACAGATCATCATCTCCTTTACTACCCAACTACCCTCCCCTTAATTATTATCTAAGAGTTCTAATAGTGTCGAGTACGTACCCTATGCGTGCATTACCCGTCCTTTACCTATTGCCCTGGAGGTGCTTAGGGCCTCTATTAAGGTGGTTCTAGACTCACCTATGGTGATTAAAAGAAGAAAACTAGGCGTCAAACAAAAGCAAATTGGACTATCACATAAGGAAAAATTAAAGGTCTCAGATTTACCTCCACAAGTAAACAAACAATTACACGCCTCAAACAATAATTTTTAAACGATTTGAAATCCTATAGCAGGATATCTAGATGAGCACGAAGCAGAATATGCAGCATTTTATGAAGACGAGACAGTGAATACCTAATCAGTTTACCTACTGATTTTAATACTTACTGGATCTGGGCAATTTATAGGTAGTCAAACAAACAGAGTTTTAAACCTCAGAACATTAATCAACCTATAGTTCTGCCTAGGTGATAAATGGGCAGGATCCTATAGACATAGTATCTAAGCATGAATCAGACCATAATAATAAACTAGCGATTTATTTATAACAGGCAGATTCTTATCTGTTTAGACCCTATAGGCATGTTGTCTATGCACAGAAAATGATCACAAGTGTCACACCTCCTTTTTCACCACCCCGGATTAATGAAGGGTAAATAAGGGAGTTTTTCAAATTAAAGTGACATTATTCGGATTTGGGATTTTTATTAATTTTCGAGTCGCCACCCGGAGTTTTTACGGTGTTCCGGGACACCATTTATTTGTTAAAATCCCAAAACCAGGAATTTTTGACTCTGTTTGAAATGTCTGCGAACCAAATATCTGGGTAAGGAATTCTGTTAACCCGGGAGAACGTGTTAGGCACTCCCGGATTCCGTGGTTCTAGCACGGTCGCTTAACTATTGGTATTTGGCTTAATTAACTGATTATTTACTTATTTTTGCCTATTGTGCATTTAGCCTTTTTAATTTTTAGCCTCTTTTAATATTTATGAAATTATTTTTGGAACAAGTCACGATGGCGTGCACTTGTTTGTTTTTGGACACATTATAACTGCGCCACATGAAATGCACCCGCAATTACAACATGTGATTTTTATTATTGTTTTGAGTTAGAGTCGGGGACATGAGTTGCCACACCCGAGTGTAGATTATATAGTCATGACTATGGTCATGACGATTAAAAATACCTGTTTGAGGCGATATTCAATTATTCTCTGAGTTTTGGAATATTTACCTAAAAAGGTATTTTAGCTTACGGGATGTGTCTATAAATCATTTTTTGATATTTTATGGATTTATCTTGGAACAAGTCACGATGGTGTGCACTTGTTATTTTGGATACATCGCAACCGCGTCACATGAAATGCACCCGTGATTTATTACATGTTTATTTTAATTAATGTTCGAAGTTGTGTGACCACATACCTCGGTTTATTTTTGGTATCGTAACTATGTCACATGAACGTATACATATTTACTATGATTCGACTAATTAAGAGCATGCCTAAAAGCATATTGTCGATGTTAATTCTTACTATATTTGGGGTTCATTGATAGGCCAAAAGATTATGAATATAGTGCGAGAGANAAAACTTATTCATTTTACAAGAATATACAACACATAAACAATGCAAATTAATCTTTCTCCATAAGCACATAAACATTAACATAAACACATTATCAAAAATTTTTCATTTTACGGCAAATTAATCTTATGTGTTTTATGTGTTAATCATCTCTATAAACACATAAACAATGCACAAATAATGTAAGCTCAACACATTAAGCATCAAGACATGGATGAAATAAATACCGAAAGTAAAGTTGGACCTTTATTGCTGAATTTACTGCACATACAATGAAAGGAAGTCTGCGATGCAGCAAACCCCAAAATAAGCTAACGACCTAAACCTCGAACGGTTTAAATCGAATGACTTGGACGACGATTTTGGGCTGATTTTTACACTGATTTGGGATAGTTTTAGGGCGTTTTTTGGAGTTGGGTTTACTGCTGGGGTTGGGCTCTATTTCGATGGGCGTTTTACAGCTAGTTTTTGATGGCTGGTTTAGGATAGTTTTACTATGTTTCAGGAGTGTATCGAGGTGTTTCCCGGCGTGGTTTCATGTTGCGACGCAGTTGGTTTTCATGGCTGCTGCTCTCTCATTTCCGGCGAGTTCGCCGGTGATGACAGTGACGCAGAAAATGAGAGAGAGAGGGGTTCTTTAGGCGGCTGAAGGTATATGGGTGTGTGTGTTGCTCGCGTTGGGGGATTATGGAGGAGATGAGATTGGGGTGTTCTAGGTTTTGTGTGTGCTGATGTGGTAGGGCAGCGGCTCTTTTTGTTAGGGGAGGGTCTTGGCTGCTCCTAGATTGTGTAAGGAAGAAAAAGAGCCTTGAGGTCTTTTTTATATTAAGGGTCTTCTAGGTTAAGGGGTATGGGCTTAGGAAGCATGGGCTTGGTCCATGTCTTGTTAGGTTTTAAATTTGGGCTAAGAAGACTACAATGATATAATGTATTTATAAATATGTAAAAATTATTCTTAATTGATTTTAATAAATTAAAATAAAACTAAGAATTAAAGTTGAAACTATTTTTTTCGGTATTTTTCAAAGATTATAAAAATAAAATCATAGTAAAATAGTATGACTACAAAATAAAACTATTTTTTTTTTTAATAATTTTAGTTTCTTTGTGATAAAATAAAGTAAAAACTAGTTAAAATAGCGATATTATACCTAAACTAAATATTAAAACGCTAATATGGGTAAAATTTCGGGGAGGGCCAAAAATTACATGTCTACAGCTGCCCCTCTTTGACTGGAAACGCGAAGAGTTTTCAGGCAAAGAACGACGAGACAGGTTTTTTGACCCGACCTTTATTTAGAAAGACTTAAAACTAAAATAAAGGAGAATGTGACTGAGTCCTAGTTTTGGACAGCCTACATATCCCGGGTTATAAGGGAATCAGGTCGCGTGTAGTTCAAGAAGTTTTGGAGTGATGGAGTGGGTGGAGAGGATGAGGGACTCGAGTGAGGTGCCGTTCCGTCGAGGTTCCGGTCCGCGGTCCCATTATTACATCAAAATAAAATAAAAGACTAACTAAGCCTATCATCTACGAGTTACAAGATTCCTATCCATGAGTCTTCTGAAGCTTGGTCTTGAGTCTTGGTTGGTTCTTCATGCGGACTCTGATCTGAATCTTGATGCTTGTTGGCTGCAGGTGCTAGTTCATTCTTATACAGCTTTTTCGGATCAAGAATGGACATGCATAGCTTGTGACTTCAATTTATCTCAAGCAGACCACATCTTTTCCTCTGTACTTTGGGGGTTCAACTCTTTTCTTTTCTTTTCTTTTTTCTTTTATTCTGAATTGAGACGTCTTCTTTTGGTCGTCTCGAATCCATTGTCCTAAATTGCAATTTGCGCAAAATCAAAAAGAAACGAACGAAATTTTCTGCCCCAGTTTTCACCAGGAATATTTTGCGAGTTAT
Source organism: Nicotiana paniculata (assembly GCA_005239505.1). Classification (NCBI taxonomy): domain Eukaryota; kingdom Viridiplantae; phylum Streptophyta; class Magnoliopsida; order Solanales; family Solanaceae; genus Nicotiana; species Nicotiana paniculata. Next base: position 8,928 of record ML334195.1, read on the forward strand.
TGTAAGGAAATCTACACTATTTTGTTATTGAAAGCGATGAAAAGCCGGGAGCAGTGCACCCGGAGTTATTGTAGACTAGGGAGTGGATACCCTATATCTCAAAGCAAGATCAACTAGGGGTTGGAGACCCTATGTTGCAAAATAAAACTAACGAGGGATTGTATACCCTATGTTGGAAAGGAAATCAATTAAGGAATGTATACCCTTAATTGGAAAAAAAAGCATCAACTAGGAAATGTATAACCGTAACTGGAAAAGAAAGCATCAATCAGGGAATGTATACCCTTAACTGGAAAAGAGAAATATCAATTAGGAAATGTATACCCTTAATTGGAAAAGCAAAGCATCAGTTAGGGAATGTATACCCTTAACTGGAAAACAAAAACATCAATTAGGGAATTTATACCCTTAATTGGAAAAGAAATCATCAACCAGGGAGTGTATACCCTTTATTGGAAAAGAAATCATCAACCAAGGAGTGTATACCCTTGCTTGGCATTGACTACGGGAGTGTATACCCTGCGTCGGGAAAGGAAATCAACCACGGAGTGTATACCCTTGATTGAAAAAGAAATCATCAACCAGAGAGTGTATACCCTTGATTGGAAAAGAAATCATCAACCAGGGAGTGTATACCCTTGATTGGCATTGACTACGGGAGTGTATACCCTGCGTCGAGAAAGGAAATCAACCAGGGAGTGTATACCCTTGATTGGAAAAGAAATCATCAACCAGAGAGTGTATATCCTTGATTGGAAAATAAATCATCAATCAAGGAGTTGTATACCCTTGATTGGCACCGACTAAGGGAGTGTATACCCTGCATGGGGAAAAGAAATCAACCAGGGAGTGTATACCCTTGATTGGAAAAGAAATCATCAACCAAAGAGTGTATACCCTTTGTTGGAAAAGAAATCATCAACTAGAGAGTGTATACCCTTGATTAGAAAAGAAATCATCAACCAGGGAGTGTATACCCTTGATTGGAAAAGAAATCATCAACCAGGGAGTGTTTACCCTTGGTTGGAAAAGAAATCATCAACTAGTGAGTGTATACCCTTGATTGGCATTGACTACAGGAGTGTATACCCTACGTCGGGAAAGAAAATCAACCAGGGAGTGTATACCCTTGATTGGAAAAGAAATCATCAACCAGGGAGTGTATACCCTTGATTGGAAAAGAAATCATCAATCATGGAGTGTATACCCTTAATTGGCATCGACTAGGGGAGAGTATACCCTCCGTCGGGAACAGGTGTGGTTCGGGATTGGAGGCCTCATACTACTTTGAGTCATTTTCAACTTCAATTCTTCTCTCTTTTATTTTTCTTTTCTTTCTTTCTTCTTCCCCCTTTTTATTTATCTTTTTTTTATATATTTTTATGCATGCGGAAAAAATATTTCTTGGAGGAAACTTCCCTTTCTTTAGAGTTAATGCTGCAGATCTCCTTCTAGCCCTTGCGCAATTTCTTTTGGTTGCACCTACTTGTTGCATGGTTTCTTTTGAGTTGCACCTGTTTCAGATTTTCAAACAAAGAACAATTCGTTAGTTTGAAACGGTGGTTGGTTTTGCGGCCTTGATTTTCAACTTCTTGATCTCAGTTCTCTTGATGAAGATCTCAACCACTTGCTTGCTTGTTTGCTGGGGATTGGGTTTCATCTCTCATCCCCGGGACCTTGGCTTTCCAGATTTTACCATGGCGATCGGTCACGTGGGAGCCAACATTTTTGTTTGGCCTTTGTAGGCTTTTCACTTGCTTTTTCTTTTGGATTTCCAGGGTATCGGGGGGAGTTTTGGCCCCTCAAATTCTGCTGCGACGGTTGGTCGTGTAGGACATAACCTTTCCAGCTTTATTTCGCCTTTATTAGCCTTTCACTTCTGACTTTTATTCCAACTGTAACTTTAGGGTATTTGGGGTATTTCGGCTTTTCAAACCTTGCCAAGATTGTTAGCTATGCGGGGCTCAACCTTTCAACTTCATTCGCCTTTATAGGCACTTCGATTTGATTTTCTCCTTTCAAGGTTTTGAGTTTGGAGTATCGGCCGCTACGGCCAGTCGAGATCGACTCGATGCCCTTTACGAGGCTGGGTGCCTTTTGCATATTGACCCGTGTCAGATGAGAGCCCTGTAAATCAGTCTTGCCATCCTTTCTCTGCCTTAGTTTCGGGACAGAGTTAGACCGAAAGGGATTTAAAAGAAAAATAAACGACAGAATGGACAATGAATTTAAACAAAAGGTTTCCCTTTCGGGGAAAGGAAAGAAGGACTTGTCTGGAGTGCATGCGGACTTTAATGAACATGACATGCCCTTTGGACTGGATGCCTGATCCGTATAAACCGTCCGACTCTCAGAAATTCATTACAACTATTACCTCGAGATTGAGAAACCTTGCCCCGGACTGCGTCCATGTCAGTGACCCATTATCCTTTTCGATCCGTGGCGCCCTTTGCGGGTTTTCACCAACTAATCTCTCTCATTTCTCTTCTCACCATCTCCTTGTAGTGCTCTTTGCGAGTTTTCACTAACAAGACTCTCTCCTTTTTAATTTCTCTGCTTACCATCCCCTCACGGGCCCGTGTGGGTTTTCACCAATGAGACTCTCTCACTTTAATTTCCCTCATTTGCTTTTATTTGGATCCAAACAACTGTATCCTCTAATTTTGGACATCTTTGCCGATTGATCGGAAGGACTTGAACAGGGTTTTTGGTGAAAAGAATTTGTGTTGAATTACAACTTTGGAACCTTTAAGGCGACACATCGCCAAATCTTAACACTTTCCCCAACTTAAAAACTTGGGGAATTGTGGATTTTTATTTTGGTGTGACTAAACCCCAGTGAGAGGCTGCCTACGTATCCTTTCGGAATCAAGTCGAACGTAGTTCAGGGAACTTTTGTTTTTGTTTTTTATTTTTGTTTTGTTTTTCCTCTGTTTTGTTTTATTTTCTCTTTCTTTTGCTTTCCTTGTTCTCCTTTTCTTTTCTTCTTTTTTCATTTGATTTTTCTTTTGCTTTTTTTGTTTTTTTTTTTCAATAACACTTTCAGGTTCCAAAGAGGGTAATCAAAGGAAGGTGAACCGGCTCAAAGGGTTGGCAAAAAAGGTTAATGGTGTTTGGGTAGCGAGAATGAAAGCCTTCGTCATCCCAGCCGGAGAACATTTAATTCTATATGGAGGATCAAACATAGTACCTTTTGGTTTCACCTGCATTGACAGTTGTTTCAGGGACATTTTCTTCGATGTACCCCAAGTACAAACGCACTCTTTTGGCAGTACTCTTGTAGTAATGTATGGAACTTTCCATTCTGAACCAATTTTATTTTGGCTATTCCAATTCATTGTTTTATTTCCTTGACAAAACTTCATTTGCATTCAGATTATTGATTCATCATTTCGAAGTCTGACAATGTTTTAGGATCTTTTGAATGTATCTGCATTGACAGTTGTTTCGGGGACATTTCCTTCGATGTACCCCAAGTACAAACGCACTCTTTCGGCAGTACTCTTGTAGTAATGTACGGATCTTTCCAATCTGAACCAATTTTCCTTTGGTTGTTCAGATTTATTATTTTATATCCTTGACATAACTTCATCTGCATTCTGATTCTTGATTCATTATTTCGAAGTCTGACACCGTTTTAAGATCTGGGCATGAAGTCCGCAAGCATGTCATATTATTGAAATCTGCATTTAAACAGAACTGAAAGCAGAGCAAGAAAAGAGACAAGATTAAGAAAAAAGACATTCTTAGAAAATGAAATATTAATTCCATTTTATTTTTTATTTTTTTTTATTTTGGAGTTTAAAGATAGAAGGGTTTACATCGGAAAGTAAGACAATAAAGTAAAACATCCGGATCACACCCTGAGATAATCCGAACGCAGAAAGGATAGCAAGACTAGCTACCGAGACTCCCATCTAATGGGGGAACTTTCAGACTTAGCGACCGTTTTTTGGCTTTTCTTCTGTCTCGGCAATAGCTGCAATGGACTTCAGTGCCGGATCAAATTCTTCATCTTTACAAATCATTCAGACTATCGGCCCAGTGTGAGCAGATAGGGGGTTATTCATCATATTGGGGTCTTCTTTATCCCCAAACACTATTGCATGGACCTCGATGAGATCTTCCACTGCTCTTTTAAGAGTCCAACAATCTTCAATGTCATGTTCCACTGCTTCTTAGTGGTATGCACATCTAGCATCAGCCCAGTGCGAGGGGGACTCGGGGTTCGGCCGGTTTGGGGCCACTGGCTGCAGCAAACCTATCTTGACCAATTTTTGGAACAATCTAGAGTATGATTCAGCAATAGGGGTGAATTGATTCTTTTTTAAAGGCTCTCTTGGGCGAGGATTGTATTGGGGAACATTTGGTTGGTTATTACATGGAGCTTGGTAAGGATAGGCATTTCTGGGAGGTGGAGCTCGGTTTCGGGTATAATGTTGTGGCCGCGTATAAGATTGCGCGTTCATCACCGCATAGGGAGGCGGTGCCATGGAATATGCAGCATCATCTTGATAGGGATAATAGTGTTGTGGGACGTTAGGAATCATGTATGATAGGTTGAATACCCTGCGGGCCCCCTCCGAGCTCGAAGCCATCATAGCTCCCTCTTCTATCTCGTTTCTGTTCATCAAACCCTTCGAACCATTCTGAACGGCCTGTGATGTAACCTTAAAAGCGGCTTGACTCAAAATTCGGCCCGTTTCTAAACCTCTTTCGACCATCTCCCCAATTTTGATAGCTTCAGCAAACGGTCTATCCATAGCAGACATCATATTCTGGAAGTAGTCCGCCTCTTGGGCCAGTAGGAAGAGCGTAACCATTTCTGCTTCATCCATTGGAGGCTTTACCCTGGCAGCTTGCTTACGCCATTTGACAGCATATTCGCGAAAGCTTTCCGCAGTTTTCTTTTTCAAATTAGACAAACAGTTCATGTCGGGAGCGATGTCCACATTATACTGGAACTGGCGGACAAAGTCTCGGGTCAAATCGTCCCACACATGCCAATGGGTAATTTCTTGATCCATATACCATTCAGCAGCGATTCCGGTGAGGCTTTCTCCGAAGTAGGCCATTAGAAACTCCTCTTTTCCACCATCATCCCTCAGCTGGTTACAATATCGTTTCAAGTGAGCCATCGGGTCTCCGTGCCCGTCATATTTTTCAAACTTTGGCGTTTTGAAACCAACCGGCAGGTCAACATGTGGAAACATGAATAAATCAGAGTAGGAGACACTCTTCTGACCACTCAAACCCTGTATGTTCTTTAAGCTTTGCTCTAGACTTCTCATCTTCCGTACCATTTCTTCCTGCTCGGGATTTGTTGTTGTTTTTTCTTGACCCATGGGAGACTCATATTGCGGGTGCTAAGGGTAAGGGTTTGGCTTGGGCACTGTTGGTTGTGCCATGGTGAAGACTGGTGGTGCAGCGAACATTGCTGGCGGTGCCCTTGAATCCGGCGCCTGGGGGTGATCCATAGAAGGCATTCTGGGGCCATTAGACGGCATTGGAGGGTGCCCACGTGGGAAGAGTGAGTTGGGCACAAGGATGTTGGAAATCCCATCTGAACCTGGAATCCACTCAAGAAAACCAAGGATCACACTTGGTGGTTCCCTACCATTGGATCAGGCGTCCCACATTTCCAATATGCGGCGACGCAACATTTTATTTTCTTCAGCAGTTGCTGATTCAGGCTGCGGAATAGACGATGTCGGGTTATCCCCAGGACCGATGATTGACAGATTGCTTGCGGAAGCAATCTTTACCTTTGGATCTTGTAAAGGACGAGAAGCCAGACTACCACAAAACCAACCACCTAAATATGATATGTCTTATTTGCATACACAACAACCGGGTTAGTTTGAGACAATTAACATATAGGGGATCACATACTGGGGATGCAATGCACCTAACAGTTAAACGTTTCTACCACGTGTTCGAACGGTTGCATGTTTCATCCCGACTTTTAAATGTCCCTTTCAAATTTTACCTCTCATTATTTTTCTTTTTTTTTTTTAATTTTCTATATCTCAATTTCTTTCCTTTTACTTTTTGTCATTTTCGCTCTTTGTTTTCCTCAGTTTTTTTTTGTCACTCTCCTTTTTTCACTTTCTTTTCACTCTTTTCTTTAATTTTTCGCTCAATTTTTCTTTCTTTCTCTTTTATTCAATTTGTTTATGGCTATGATCGAATCCGATGGGGAATGCCTACGTATCATGACGCCGCATGAATCAGATCTTACGTAGTTCGGGAAGATTGAGAATGGCGCAAATAAGCTAACTCTTTTTTTCTTTTATAAAACTCAAGCATATTTTTTCTTGAAATTTTTTTTTGGGAAAGGCTTTAAAAGGAGAAAGAAAATATTTTTGGCTTTATTTTTTTTAATGTTTTGATTCAAATGTTTGAAAGAAAGACTTCTAAAAGCGAGAAAAATATTTTATTTTTTTTTTGGATTTTGATTTGATTTTTTCTTTGAAAATTTTGAAATGAAGACTTCTAAAGAAGAAAGAAAATATTTTGGAATTTTATTTTTTTTCTTGAAATTTCATTTTTTTTATTTTTATTTTTGAAAGAAAAACTTCAAAAGAAAAAGGAAATATTTTTGGATTTTGTTTCTGATGAAGAAAGAGAATTTTTTTTTTGGATTTTTAGTTTACTTTTTTTTTTTTTTTTTTGGAAAAAATACTTCAAGATAAAGAAAAAGTATTTTGGATTTAACTTTTGATTGATGATTTTTTCTTTGAGATTTTTGAGATAAAGACTTCTTAAAGAAAGAAAATATTTTTTGGAATTTCGATGTTTGATTTTTTTTTTGGAAAAGTATTTCTGAAGGATATGTTTGATTTTTTGATTGATTTTTATTTCCTTTTTCAATTTTTAACATATGAAAGACTTTGGAAAGAAGGAAAATATTCTTTGTTTTTGGGTTTAAAATCCTTTTCTTTTTTCTTATTTGTCTGGGATTTTCTTAAGGAGGGATTTAAAGGAAAATATTTTTGGATTTGTTTTTTTTTTGAAAATTGGGGTCGTGACCGATGAGGTTTGCCTACGTATCTTACATCCGGTGAGAATCAGACCTGCGTAGTTCGGCCAATTTTGACGGAACCGGGGAATATGACTTCTGAGAATATTCATTTATTTCCTTTCTTTTAGACAAAGTTTCAGGATTTCAAATACATATCTCTCACTCTTTGTTTTTTTTTTTTTTGATTTTCTTTCTTATTCTAGAAGTTGGTCAACATGCATGCCGAAACAAACAAATGCCAAGTAGCACGTAAGATGCATCAGGATGGTCTTTTATTTTAGGTTCATCTGTCCTAAACGGACCCAACCCGTGTGTTGAGTCCCCTAAGTCAAATGCACGTGATGCAGATAAGCGTTCCTATTAGGGATCCGGCATGAGGTTTTGTTATTCTAGGTTTAGACCTGGGGTTTTGTTCTAGACCAGGCTTACCCGAGCGGACAGCTCGAGCCGAGGTCGGGGCAGCGTACCGGGAATACAGAAACTTCACTAGATTTGCAACTTGTCCGTACCTCGTTCTAAAATTTGGATGACTCTAACAGAAAAAGTCACACGAAGTGCACACTTCCCAGATGATTTTGAAGACTAAGAGAGAAGGGGGTTTCGACACAATTTATATACAGTTCAGATAATATCAAAGCGGTAAAAAAGCGACATTTAGCACATTAGGTTTAAACATGTAAAAATCAGGTAATTATGAAAGCCAAATATAACAGCTATTCTAAGCTCGAATTCTTGAACCCTGAACCAGAGATTCTGGGTTCGAACCCCAGCAGAGTCGCCAGAGCTGTCACGCCTCCTTTTTTACGGTGTTCCGCGACACCATTTATTTGTTAAAATCCCAAACCGAGGAATTTTTTACTCTGTTTGAAATGTCTGCGAACCACAAATCCGGGTAAGGAATTCTGTTAACCCGGGAGAAGGTGTTAGGCACTCCCGGATTCCGTGGTTCTAGCACGGTCACTTAACTATTGATATTTGGCTTACTTAACTGATTATTTACATATGTTAGCCTATTGTGCATTTAGCCTTTTTAATTTTTAGCCGCTTTTAATATTTATGAAATTATTTTTGGAACAAGTCACGATGGCGTGCACTTGTTTGTTTTTGGACACATTATAACTGCGCCACATGAAATGCACCCGCATTACAACATGTGATTTTTATTATTGTTTTGAGTTAGAGTCGGGGACATGAGTTGCCACACCCGAGTGTAGATTATATAGTCATGACTATGGTCATGACGATTAAAAATGCTTGTTTGAGGCGATATTCAATTATTCTCTGAGTTTTGGAATATTTACCTAAATGAGGTATTTTAGCTTACGGGATGTGTCTATAAATAATTTTTTGATACTTTATCGATTTATCTTGGAACAAGTCACGATGGTGTGCACTTGTTGTTTTGGATACATCGCAACCGCGTCACATGAAATGCATCCGCGATTTATTACATGTTTATTTTAGTTAATGTTCGAAGTTGTGTGACCACATACCTCGGTTTATTTTTGGTATCGTAACTATGTCACATGAACGTATACATAATTACTATGATTCGACTAATTAAGAGCATGCCTAAAAGCATATTGTCGATGTTAATTCTTACTATATTTGGGGTTCATTGATAGGCCAAAAGATTATGAATATAGTGCGAGAGAAAGATGCGAGCTTCAGCTTTCATGAATTTCCAGCAAATGCAGTCATATTCACCCAAAAGGGAACTTAACGAAGTATTAACGTTCTGCTAGAATTTAGCAAACCAAACCAACTCTTAGCTCATATACTATCAAAATCAAGCAAATATCCTTAAAAGCAAAATCTGATTCTTTATCTTATGTCCATCAAACTAAATGACTCAACCTCAAATTAATCCGCGTGGCAAACTTTTTCATTTTACAAGACTATACAACACATAAACAATGCACATTAATCTTTCTCCATAAGCACATAAACTTTAACATAAACACATTATCAGAAACTTTTCATTTTACGGCAAATTAATCTTATGTGTTTATGTGTTAATCATCTCCATGAACACATAAACATTGCACAAATAATGTAAGCTCAACAACATTAAGCATCAAGACATGGATGAAATAAATACCGAAAGTAAAGCTGGACCTTTATTGCTGAATTTACTGCGTATACAATGAAAGGAAGTCTGCGATGCAGCAAACCCCAAAATGAGCTAACGACCTGAGCCTCGAACAGGTAATGGAGCCTCGAATGGTTCAAATCGAATGAGTTGGACGACGATTTCGGGCTGATTTTCACACTGATTTGGGATAGTTTCAGGGCATTTTTTGGAGCTGGGTTTACTGCTGGGGTTGGGCTCTATTTCGATAGGCATTTTACAGCTGGTTTTTGGAGGCTGATTTAGGATAGTTTTACTATGTTTCAGGGGTGTATCGAGGTGTTTCGCGGCGTGGTTTCATGTTGCGACGCAGTTGGTTTTCATGGCTGCTGCTCTCTCGTTTTCGGTGAGTTCGCCGGTGATGACAGTGACGCAGAAAATGAGAGAGAGAGGGGTTCTTGAGGCGGCTGAAGGTAGATGGGTGTGTGTGTTGCTTCACGTTGGGGGATAATGGAGGAGATGAGATTGGGGTGTTCTAGGTTTTGTGTGTGTTGAGGTGGTAGGGCAGCGACTCTTTTTTGTTAGGGGAGGGTCTTGGCTGCTCCTAGATTGTGCAAGGAAGAAAAAGAGCCTTGAGGTCTTTTTTATATTAGGGGTCTTCTAGGTTAAGGGGTATGGGCTTAGGAATCATGGGCTTGGTCCATGTCTTGTTAGGTTTTAAATTTGGGCTAAGAAGACTACAATGATATAATGTATTTATAAATATGTAAAAATTATTCTTAATTTATTTTAATAAATTAAAATAAAACTAAGAATTAAAGTTGAAACTATATATTTTTTTTGGTATTTTTCAAAGATTATATAAAAATAAAATCACAGTAAAATAGTATGACTACAAAATGAAACTATTTTTTTTTTAATAATTTTAGTTTCTTTGTGATAAAATAAAGTAAAAACTAGTTAAAATAGCGATATTAAACCTAAACTAAATATTAAAACGCTAATATGGATAAAATTTCGGGGAGGGTCAAAAATTACATGTCTACAACAAGCATTACTTCTAGGACATATAAACACATAAATTGATTTTACATACTTATCTCTACAAACATGATATCTAAGTGTCAAACTATTTTTATACTTATTCCTTATAGGCATGACGGCTAAGTGATGAAACTGATTCTTATATGTTCTTCCTATAGTCATGATATCTAGGCGAATAAAGTTGTTAGCCAGTTTTCAACAAAATTCAATAAGGGAATTCCTAGGGACATGATTTCTAATGCAGACATGATGGTTTGAGAACATGATTATTAATGCAGAATTTATAAATGATGTAGAAGCAGGATTTCTAATGCAAATGTGAAATACAGGATTTCAAAGAATGAGACAAGCCCTATAGACATGGTTTATAATGCATATAGATTATCATAACACCTATGGGCATGATTTCTAACCGATCCCCAGTTTTACTAATAACCCCAATATCTGTTTTTACAAGAATTATATTACAGACCAGATATAAATGAATTATAGAATGATATTACTATGCCATAGGGAGCCTGGATAGGCCCAACAGTAAACCTGGAAATCCAGGCCTTCAACGAAATCTGAAGTGTGCCAGTATCTCGTAGTATACCAAATGGTCTTCTGGTGCGTCAAAGTTCCCAAGGGCCTCAGGGACCCCGGCAATGCTTACACATAATACCCTTTTAAAGAAACAGTTTTGTGAATAAGTGTGGAAAAAGCCAGCTCTAGTGTGTCAGAGTTCGGAGGAGTCTCATGGACTCCTAGGCAGTGCTCACGCTGGAGGGGCAGAACCCTAGAAGTCTAAGAATAGGAGTTTAAAATAGTACATAAAAATAGGAGATAGTTTTAAAACATCTTGGTTTTTTAGAAGTAAATAGGAACAAACAGAGTCATTTCAGCACTTTTGAGTTCAAACAAAAATTCCAGCAGTCAAACAAATAGACAGAACAATATCACAGTTACTTTAAACAAGACTTCACATTGCCTAGGATTGACTTAGTTTATCACTAGGTGAGCATATAACATGTTGGGGTCAGAATAAAGATCAGACAACTACACAGAGAAAGGTAGCAGGGGTTGGGAGCATAGAATTCAGGAATACATAAAATAGGACAAACATGAAGGCATGCTAGTTGAGAAACAGGTGGATAAGTATCCTGGATCAAATAAGAACATGCTAGAATGTATGAACCATATTGACATGTTGGACAAGACAATTTCATAAGAGTTGAGGCAAGCTAATTAACAGAGACATAAAGCAGGCAAAGGCAGGTTGACAGACAAATTGCATAACATACTGAATAGGACCTAATGACCGAGATAGACATGCTGGTTAGGATCAATAAACAGGAAAGACAGGAATTTAACTACACAGAAGTAGTTATTGCTAATTAAGATCAACAGGAAAAACGAAAGTAGTCATGTTAATTTAAATCAATACACAGGAAAGTCATGGACTTAACTACACAGAAGTAGAGAAATATATAGGAAAGCACATAGGTTTAAACTTCATAGCATAATGAATGAAAATAGGAGGAGAGACATACCAGTTAAAATAGCAAACAAGAAGGTAAAAGGATGCAGAACCCATTAGTCTAGCCTTGGCTTTCAGCTAGCTAGACAGTGTAGCAAACACAAGTAACAGAAAGATTTGAATAAGAGCAAGAGTTTGTGTGTGTGTGTGTGTATTTCTTTCTGAATGTGTTCGTCTCAAAGAAAAATCAAAGTGGGGTTTATATAGCACTTAGCAAAGTAAAACAATTAAGGTAAAGAATAAATCAGAGTTCATAAAATAAGGTAATTAATCAGTTAATTGAGGAATTAACTCAATCAATTCACATAAAAGAATCCATAAAGGACCCCTTAAATTGGGGAGAATCCTTTAACGACTCAAATTGGGATTCAAATAAGGTAAGTGAATCAATTACTGACCATATAGGAGTCAATTAAATCCCTAAATCAGATTAGTAGTCTAATTAGGGCAAGCAGTACTAATTAAAGTCACAAATAAGGAAAATAAGTAAAATCACAGAGAAGCACTAATTTTAACAGGAAAATATAATTCGAACCCTAAATAAAATCAGTCAATATATATTGATAGATAGAGATAAACAATAACGGGAAAATATTTAAGTGATTAATGCAATAAGCAGAAAAACCTAGGGTTAAGGAATATACATGAGAAACGGTCGAGCAAGTAAAGAGAATCAAGGTTAAACACTTTAAAACTTGGTATTTTGCAAAAACTTTAAAAGGATGAAACCCTAGCTTTTAGAGAAGATAAAAAAAATCGGTCAGTAGTGAGGAAACACAGGAAGTTTTAAAGAAAAATGGCAAAAGAACTTAAGAATATCTCAGATCTACAAGGATCTGAACAGATTCGAGTAGTATAAGATTAGGGTTTTAAAAAAAATGACAGAGATGAAAGGAACCTGGTTTGAAATCATAGATTCGAGCCATAAACACGGAGAAAATAATACTCACAAACGGAGATGGCTATAGGTAGGCCGATGAAACGATTTTGAACAAATCTGCATTGAATCTCTTCGAGATTCATCCATAAATCAACATAATCAAACAACCAGAATAGGTGAGAGGCCGGCAGGGGTCGAAAATTACAGAGAAATCCCATGGAACGGGGGTTTTTCGGTGACGGCGGTTAGGGTTAGGGTGAGTGTTTGAGAGAGAAGAGGGGAGGTAGGGATTCAGGGACGGTGGAAAATAAGAGAAATGGGGGTGTTAGGGTTTGGGTTAGATTAAAAAGGAAAGGTGTAATGTGGATCGTTGATCTCAGAGATCAACGGCCACGATTAGAGAAGGCTTTGGGGCGGGTAAGGGTTATTTAATTTGGGCTGGGGCAGATTGGGCTAGTATTTTAAGTAATTGGGCTGGTATAATCAAGTTAGGTCAGAAATTAAAATGAATTCAAAGGGGCTATTTGTTAAATACCTAATTAATTAATAAAATAATTTGTAAAAATAACTAACAAATTATAAAAAATAATTTTCATGCATAAAAGTGATTTTAAAATAATTACTTGATATTGTAAGAATATAAAAAGCTATTTTCTGGCGAAATAAGGTAATAATGCATACATGGACTATTATTACAAGGTTATTGCAATTATAACCCAAAAAATATATATGTGGCTATTCATGCAATAATTAAAGCTTGGTATAAATATAAATGATAAAAATTAAGAAATAAAATCATTATGAAACCATTTGTGCGGCAATTAGTAATTGTTTATATAAATAAAATAATGGGATAAATTAATAAAAATCCTTAGAAAAATGCAGAAATTATGAAAAATATTAATTGATGCTCATGCATTGTTTTGAAGCTATATATCATTTTAAAATACTATAGGGAAAACTTGGGTATCAACAATACACTTCCACGACCTCACGCACCAGGTAACCAACCTACACGTCCATACCACCAGCCATACGAATGTTGTAAAGCAAATCAAGAATCTGCAACCAGAACGCAAAGCCTCTTACGCAAACATTAATCCCAGGTGATGCTGAAGACAATACCATCTTACTTTAAACATCCAAATCCCTTTCCTTCTCATCCGAGCTCGTGACATCCTTGCCAACACTGAACCGCAACCTTGATCCTCACATTCAAATTTCATGCCGCTCACTGCACCTAACATGCCAATATTCGATAGCACAAGAATTTCATCATCACTCTTGAACCACTAATAGGGTAAACACTTCATCTTATAGAAACCTTTTACTTAACTCATTCCGAGAGAATCATAGCAACACACGAGTGAATTCTCATAACCGTAGAACATGCAAATCCTCAAGTAGTGGTCTAGTCCACCGTAACCCTTCCGGAATCCGCCTACACATCACAGGCCATAATACTTGAATGCTCCCAAATAGAACCAATCACGGCGGCCGTCAAGCCTCGCACGTACCTCCACAAATCACATGCATAATCTAACCACGCTGGAAGAACTGATCATTGTCGCCATCATGTCAATTCAACTGTGGCTAACTGATCCGGCTTCTTCAACTTATCCTTAACTTGACTCAGAAATAATAATAACTCCAGTCAACACAGAACAACTCAATACGCACTCTTCCTGAGTGGCCTTGCATCACGAGACCATGTTGTCTCCAAACTCATGAACTGTTTCATGCCCTCCTTGCACAGACCCTCGCATCTTTTACCGATACACCCATTCTGATAATTCTCTTACGAATCCGAAGTCATTTTCTCTCATTCCTCCAAATGCTACACTGCAAGTCAAAAATATCATAGAACATTTTGTGCCTCTTATCAATAACTGTTGCAAAAGCTCGATTCTTAACCGTACCACGGGCTTGAAATCCTTAAGCATCACATTTTTAACCTTTGAATTCACGAGGACCGCTGTTGAGAGTCACTCACTCTGGCTTGGCCCCATACGTAATCACTCCAAGGCCACACTGGCCCATGAACACCCATCTCAATGAAGCACCCGGCTTAATCACTTCCCGAGTAAATCACCTCTGTACGAAGCATAAATCCTGAATCTTCCCAAAGCCCGAACATGAGTCAATAAGTCCAACTATAACACACCTTTATCAATTCCTTTGCTCAAATTACCACTTATGTTCCTTTTCCTTAGTTGTATTAACTCACCAATACTCCCATAACCTGAAACCTCCCAAGTAGAAGACCATGCAATCCAACCTTAGGCGGTGGGACTCTCTCACCTAGCTTGAAGCTACTATTACACAACTCTGGAACCCACCAAAATTCTTTCTTCATCACCGAACTGATCCTGTACAACCAACTCGCCAAATTTCTCGAAATCCTTCCGTTAGCATTTCATGAACATTCTGAATCTCTAGCAACATTCACATATTCGACCTCTTACTGGTTAGTCGGTATAATTCTTTGCGAAAACTCCGCCAACCACGCGACCGCTGACCTGATTGCAGGAGATATCCCACCTGTGGAAATTACCTGCCGACATCTCCCGATGACACTGCACTGCACAATCACTACGACATCAATAACCCATCCTGAGCCCCTTCTCATGCACCCATTGTACATAGTCTGATCACTCCTTGTGGTCCTCAACTTAAATGTGCGACAATATTTTCCAAATTCAAAGTTATGTTGTATCCTTCTTCATACCAAGCAACTCCTTTCTATTGCATCTAATCCCCACGCCATATAATAGCCAATATTTCAAATTAAGCCCGTAGAGCCAATCACCGTCCACTAAAATTTCCCAAATCATTCCAAACTTTCCTTAAGGTGTGTAGTTATCCTGCCACTAGACCCATATGCTACTCTGCCACTCTCCCACTTTGGTCAAACCCACTCCTCTAAGAAACCATTAGATTCATGCTTCTCACGCTAGGCCTTTTAGAACTTTAACCACTGTCTGACATTTCCCGCATGTCCTTCCTCATCTTTTGCTCCTCAGTTGTTGCCTTAGATCAATATCTATCTATGTAGCACTTGAACCGATAGCTCTCTATTAACTCCCACCCTTTCCGAAGATCCTCCTTCTCGAGTCGTCAGCATTAGAAATACCCATTCAATCTTGAACCACCGCACCCCGCGATCTCTGACAATCGCTTATCCCGTACTATCTCACAATACCCTGCCCCAAAGGTGAATTGTAGAAAACCATAACACCGGCAAACTTAACATATTCAATTGAGGACGTCGTCACCACATCGCAGACGAAAATTCCACCATACTTGAAATCACCAATTCTCGTTACTTTATCAACCCAAACCTGAATATTTGTAGTCCGATTGCCTTTCCTCCACCGGAAATAGAATATCGAATCCCTAAATCTTGCACTGAGTAAACATCCTTCAAAGTCATTCACTACTTCAACAATACCCTACCATTACCCCACACGGTGTGATAGAAATGCACGAATCTTCATAACAGTCAAATGCCAAATCTTCAAAACTTTAGGTAATACTGATACCGAGCTGAAACAATAGAACGACCTCCCACAAGGCGACGACAATAGCCCAAACAACTACGCATGGAGAAACATCCCTCAAAACATCTGCGGTACCATTACAATTCTTCAAATTCCCGATTTATAGCAAGCGCTTCGCGTCGCGTAAGATTGAGTAGGAAGAAACATAGGCATAAGCCTCAAAGAAGTAAAATCGTACAATGAGGAATTAAGAAGGGAAGTTCTCCTAACAAACTTGTAGCCTCTCGAAGATAAGTACAGACGTCTTTGTACCGATCCGCAAGACTCAACTAGACTTGCTCATGACTCGTGAGACCTATGGAACCTAGTGCTCTGATACCATGTTGTCACGACCCAAAATCCATTAAAGGTCGTGATGGCGCCGAACACCACTGTCAGGCAAGCTAACACTAAATAGTTAATTAAATTCTCATTTTAATATTTTTGAAATCATTTCTTTTCCTTACATTTAGCAATAAATAATGAACTTCACCGAGTAAATAATAATGTCTTTAACCACTTTTCAATACTAACTAATCTCATATACATCCCAGAACCCGGAGTCACAAGTTCATGAGCAATTTCTAGAAAATAAAATGTAATACAATAATCATCCGGAATACAATTGGACAGTAGAGAAAAATACAATACAATACTCTGAAGGAGACTCTACTGGCTGCGGTCGTTTCGAGAGGTGCAGCTCACCTAAGTCTCTGTATCTCCCAAACTGAGCCACTAGACATATATGTGCTTGTACAAAACAATGCACAACAAGTGTAGTATGAGTACAAAAACAATGTGTACCCAGAAAGTATCCCGCCTAACCTCGAAGAGGTAGTGACGAGAGGTCGACTTCGACGCTTACTAGTGGTCAAAATATTGAAGTACCAAAATGTGCACAAGTATGAATTTTTATAAGGTAATTTCAAACTCGATAAACAGGAAGCAGGTAAACAATTCCTTTAATAATAAGAGATTTTCCAAAATTTCATATTTCATCATTTAACAATTCATCTCAGGCCAAGGAAGAAATATTTTTTTCTCATAAATTTGCAAGGCAACAATACAAGCATGCGCAATTCATACCGAGGATGTACGACCTGATCCAACAAAATAATAAAATGTGCACTGCCGAAGGGTCGAACAGCGTGAACCATAGATGCATCTATTAACCTGCCGAGGCGAACGGCCCGCTCCCATGAGAGTAGTGGAAAGGATCACCCCGCTCGTGGAATATAATTGCGAAGCGGTTACATATAAATAAAGATTTACCCCGCTCATGAATCATATATGTGATGCAGGTACTCATAGATACACACTTTCAAACAGTCAATCTAGACTTCATCATGAAAACAATTACGCAGGAAATTTACAAAGTTCTCCTTTAACAGTTAAGAAAATAATGTTTGATCTTTGAAATTCATTTGCTAAGTTTGATATGATTTAAACATTTTAAATTGACAATAAAGTTACAAGCACGACAAAGTAAGCATGCTTTTGGATCCTAGACTACCCGGACTTGGCATTATAGTAGCCACGCATGGACTCTCGTCACCTCGCGCGTATGTAGCCCCCCACAAACAGTAGTACATAATTAATTATTTCACCTATGGGGACAATTCCCTCTTACAATGTTAGAAAGGAGATTTACCTCGCTCTGAAGTTCCATAACCGGCTCCCAAGCCCTTCCGACAACTCAAATCGATTCACAACGCTCCAAAACTCATAATAGATGATGAAATCCCCTCTCTTCAAAGGCTCCAAAATCGCTCAACCAAAGTGAAAATGGGTGTAAAATGGCCAAGTCCCGTCTTTAAAATAAACACATTGCCCAGCGATCCTTCGCACCTGCGGACACTTGACTTCTTCTGCGGTTTCGCAGGTGCAGGCAAACGTGTCGCTTCTGCGGTCCATGGCTCCCAGCCCATTTCCGCTTTTGCGCCTTCTCTTCCGTAGGTGAGGTCTCGCTTCTGCGGCGAGATGACCGCATCTGCGATCCCAGCACTCCCCAGCCAAAATCGCATCTGCGACCCTCATGGCCGCTTCTCCGGCTTCGCACTTGTGGTCAAAACCTCGCAGGTGCGGTTACACCTGGTGACAGCAGCCCTCTGCCTTTCCTCCAAGTCCAAACTCGATCTGTTAGCCACCCGAAATCCACCCGAGGCCCCCGAGGCCCCGTCCAATCACACCAACCAGTTCCAAAACACATTAAGAGCTAAGTTGAGCCCTCAAATCACATCAAACAACGCTAAAATTACGAATCACACCCCAATCCGAACTTAATGAACTTTAGAACTTCAAACTTCTTCATTCGATGTCGAACCTATCAAATCACGTCCGATTGACCTCAAATTTTGCACACAAGTCATATTCAACATTATGGACCTACTCCAACTTCCGAAAATCAGAATCCAACCTCGATGTCAAAAGTCCACTTCCGGTCCAACTCCGCAAAAACTTTCGAATTTCTAACTTTAGCCAAATGACTTCAAAATGACCTACAGACCTCCAAATCCTCTTCCGATCGCGCTCCCAATACCAGAATCACCACACGAAGCTATTCCTAGACTTGAAATCCCAAACAGACATCGATAATATTGAAATGCACTTTAACCCAAATTTATGAAATTCTTCCAAAAATCCTAACTTCCACAATAGGCGCAAAAAATCTCCCGGGTCATCCAAAACCTGATCCGGACATACGCCCAAGTCTAAAATTATCATGCGAACCTGTTGGAACCTTCAAATTCCGGTTCCGAGGTTGTTTTCTCAAAAATCACACTTTAGTCAATTCTTTCAACTTAAAGCTTCCGAAATGAGAATTTTTTTTCCAAATCAACTCTGAACTTCCCGGAATTCAATTCCGACCACGAGTACGAGTCATAATATGAAATGAAGCTGCTCATAGCCCCAAACTTCCGAACAACGCACTAGAGCTCAAAACGACCGGTCGGGTCGTTACATTCATGCTTGACCTTGCCTAGATCCTCCTTCAAGACTCTTACCTGCTCATCAATGAAATATAGAAGTAACTCAGATAGTCTTTCTTTAGACAAAAACTTAATCTTGTCTTTGAGATGAATTATACTTACCTCAGATTCCTCATCAAATTCTCCAAGTAACTAAGATAGTCTTTCTTTAGACAAAAACTTAATCTTGTCTTTGAGATGAATTATACTTACCTCAGATTCCTCATCAAATTCTCCAAGTAACTAAGATAGTCTTTCTTTAGACAAAAACTTAATCTTGTCTTTGAGATGAATTATACTTACCTCAGATTCCTCATCAAATTCTCCAAGTAACTAAGATAGTCTTTCTTTAGACAAAAACTTAATCTTGTCTTTGAGATGAATTATACTTACCTCAGATTCCTCATCAAATTCTCCAAGTAACTAAGATAGTCTTTCTTTAGACAAAAACTTAATCTTGTCTTTGAGATGAATTATACTTACCTCAGATTCCTCATCAAATTCTCCAAGTAACTAAGATAGTCTTTCTTTAGACAAAAACTTAATCTTGTCTTTGAGATGAATTATACTTACCTCAGATTCCTCATAGGATTCTCCAATTTTCATAAGTGCTTGTTTATCTCCATCTTCATCATCTGAGTCCTCATCTGAGCTTTCTCCCCAAGCAGCAACCATATCCTTTGTTGATCCTTTGTTTTTCTTGGGATGAACCTGTTCCTTCTTCCTGTTTCTTCATTCAGCTCTTTCTTTCTTCCATTCAATTTCCCATTGATGGCAGTTCTTGATGTGATGATCAGTCTTTCACACTTGTAGCAACACTCATTGGTCTATTTTTCAGGAACCCTTGGTTTGTTGTATTTTCCACTTCTTGAAGAACTCTTTCCTCTCATTAGGTACTTCTTGAAGAACCCTTTCCTCTCATTAGGTACTTCTTGAAGTCCTTTGTGATCATAGCCATCTCATCTTCTTCTAGACAGAACCTTCAATGATTCTGAGTGCCAGGATCCTTTCCTTATTGGGTACATCCATCTTCATGGTTTTCCTTCTAAGTTCATAAGCGTGAGATTTCCAATCAGCTCGTCCAACTTAAGAGTTTCAATGTTCTTTGATTCCTGAATTGCAGTGATTTTTCTTTCCCAAGAGACTGGCAGAACCCTTGTCAGAATCTTCTCAACTTTGTCTTCTTCAGAAGAATCCTTCTAAGAGACTTAAGTCCATTTGTCAGTGTAGTGAACCTTGTATACATCTCTTGGATGGTTTCCCCTTCCTTCATAGTGAAATTTTCATATTGGGAATATAGTATAGTTCCTCTGGACCACTTCACTTGAGGTGTTCCTTCATGAGCCACTTGCAAGGTGTCCCAAATTTCATTAGCAGTAGTATAACTTTGAATTCTATTGTACTCGTCTGGACCAAGTCCACACACAAACTATTTCTTGGCCTTGGCATTCTTCTCCCATTTCCTTAAGTCCTCAACAATGCATTAAGCTCTTGTTTTTGGCACATCTACTCCTTCAGCATTCTTCTTCATGGTAGCCAGGGGACCATCAGTGACAATGTCCCATAGCTCATAGTCTTCTCCTATGGTGTGGTCTTTCATTCTGTTTTTCCAACAAGAGTAGTACTGGTCATTGAAGAGTGGTGGCCTAGCAGTTGATGGTCCTTCCCAATTTCCAGGTGGTGCACTCATCTTGACCTTCTCCCAAGGTGTTAGCCTCTTCAAGGATAACTCGCTCAAATACCAATTGATGTTTTATACTTCAATACCACACAAGAGGGGGATGATTTATGTGGTGACCAATTTTTTTACCTACACTGATTATGGAAGGACCTGGTTCTTCTAAGTGTTACTTAACCTACTATTGCTGAAATAGCAAATGCGGAAAGTAAAAAACACAAGTATTTTACGTGGAAAACACCTGGCTCAAAGGTGAAAAAACTACGACCTACTTCCTAGTAGGATTTTTCCAAACTCTTCACTAAATCACTGAGCCAAAAACTGCATTTACAAAAACACTTTTGTAAACCTAAGACTAATTCTAATCCCTTGTAGCAAACAGCCCCTAACTGTTGCAACAACTTCAAGTTAACTCTAACTTGAATACTTTGAGTACCTATTACAAATGCCTCTAGATAAAGCTGAAAGGTACAATATGAAAACACCTACTACAATTAAACTAGAATAAAAGACAGACACTTGGAACTGGTTCTTCTATCTGGTTCAAGTAGCTTCAGGTTTGCACACTTGAATCACAAACGAATTGCTTGCAAAATGCCCTTGCTATTTTGCTCTCAATTCCTGTTTAACTTCTGCGTTTGTGCGTCCCTGTAAAATAAAAACATCCTGCAATATATAGAGTTAGTAGATGAAGAAATAACTAGAGTTCTAATGCTACTCTTCCTTGGTGGAAGAGTTCTAGTTGATCTCAACTCCTAACCCCTTCCTTATCTTGGATAATGTTCTCTTTGAATAAGAAGTCCTTCTCCTTATCAATTATGCAACCTTTTCGATCAGAAAATACTCTAAGTTAAGTTTATCTCCTTCACGTGCATCCCGCATGCTCGAATCTGTCCATGTCTATGTACACACCTGATGGACTTGATTCATGCCTGAGTTCCTTTGTGAATCTTCAAAACTATTTTTTACTAGGACCAACAGTTATGAATGAATATTAACTGTTGGGACATTGAGTTGTTTGAATGTTTAATTGGAAGAAGTCATTGAAGTAGGAGGCTCATCAATATCAAAGACGGCAACTAGCTCGATCCAGAGAGGGTATTCAGTTAGTACTATGATAACTATCCTTTGGTGGTAAATGTGCTTCATTAGATCTGAAACTGAACATACGCGTTATAATTGGAAAACAATGTTAAAAGTGAATGAAATACCCACATTAAAAAATAAAAGATCCTTGCAATTTAATTTCATTAAATGATACTAGGTCTTAATAATCTTCTTGCTATATTCCTGATTACATTCAAGCACACTGTGGCGTTGTACGATATGTGTCTTGTTCGCGAAGCAGAAGGGACCTCAAGATAGCTTCACCAATTGGACCAACATGCCACAACGCATGTCCACCATCAATAACTTCATGATAATGAATCCAAGGTAGCCTTTTGGAAACATATCTTTGTAAGCGACAAGGTACTATGTTGTCCTCATAACCTTGCCAAATATGAACTGAGCTTTCATTTTCATCAGGAAATGGATTACGAAATTCTAGTGGATCAAAGTCCCACTTTCCATAAGCCAAGGTGAAGTCTTGGAGAAGAGACTCAAAATCACTTTGCTTCGGATAAAGTTTCTGCAAATTAATTAAGACAATTAATTTTCAAGATAATCATGTCAGAAAACTCATGTTTGATTTGAGAGAGGTGGATGATGAGCTTTAATTTACCGGGTCAAAAACTTCCGATCTATTTGCATTCTTAGCAACTTCCCTATCCTTTTTGCTTAACAATGCAGAATTGCCCGAGAAAACACTGTTCGATTTTTGTGTAAAAAATGAGTAGAGTAACCCAGGAGCATAGCGTGCGAGCCAAATTACTAATCGCCAAAGCTTGTTATTGTGATCGTTCTTGATCAAATCATGAGGAAGGGAGTTCCATTTGTAGTTGATGATTGGAACAACAAAAGCCACGCCTGATAGCCTGTGGGGTATGCGTCTGAGGCAATTCCAGGCAGGATAGCTTCCGGCAGAAACTGAAATTAGATAGAATTTTGATCCTATTTGTAGTTGATCGGCTACTTCTTCTATATCACAAGCTTCACTTTCTAATGACCGTTTAGGATTTATATCACTTTCCCCATATCCAGCTCTATCAAACTGTAGCATATATATCCTCATCTCCTCCAGGATTTCCTAAAGAATATAGTTAGTAGATCAATCTAATGGAAACATTATTTAGGAGCTAAAAGCGAACATTAACTAAGAGGCCAATAAACTGTTATTGGATGTCCCTCTCTGAAAATGAAAATTAAAGAGAAGAAATGAGCATCAAACATACTTTAAATTCTTAGGAGACTAGGACGATAATTCTTCAAGATTAGGAAAGTATAATGTTGTATTATTAGCTAGTAAAGTTGAAAAGGGTGTTTAGCTAGTCATACTTGGGTTGCAAGAAAATCCTTATCTTTGGAGCTGTTAATCCCATGGACAAGGATGATTCTGTGAAAGGATTTGTCCATTGGGACTCCTCTTTCTCTGTATGCCAGCCATCTTCCATCCTTTAGTCTGATTCTTGGTGAAGAAACAACTCTCTGCATTTCCCTGCTATTGGATGGTGATCTTTGAGAATCAGAAACCCCCACGAAACTTAACAACGAAACTGCAATTTTCTTGAAAAGCATCTCCAGAAGGGATATGAAAACTAATAGAAGCAAGCCAACAAGTTTCCTTAAATCCATTTCTTGG
The DNA here is from genome assembly GCA_005239505.1 of Nicotiana paniculata. Lineage (NCBI taxonomy): Eukaryota > Viridiplantae > Streptophyta > Magnoliopsida > Solanales > Solanaceae > Nicotiana > Nicotiana paniculata. Next base: position 32,392 of record ML334195.1, read on the forward strand.
GAGGAAAAAGAAATGAAAGACAGAGGAAAACAATGGTGGGATTGATTTGGGCTGTCGTTTCTCTCTCTGCAAAGAAGATGCTATTTTATAGGTAGTATTATCAGTGTTTATGCTAATAAATAGCAATGTCCATATTCATCCAAGGGTGTGAGTTGGATGGTTGAGATTCTATCCCTCTAACCAGATGTCTCGATAAAAAAATGAAAATCTTTCAGCTAGAAACGCTTTACACTTTTAATGGGCGTATCCGGCGAGAATCCGATAATTGGCTCATAAGTTTTAGAAAAGGAGAAGAGAGTCTGTGTTTTACCCCAAAATAAATGATTTTACTCCTAATATGAAAACTGATTTTTCACGCTGTCACATGTCCAGATACTGCAGAAAAAGAGCAGCAATATCTAATCCATATTACGGTAATAAGATAATAAACAAATATACTGTCAGGTGTACATCAAACGATACGTGAAAATAACTCCAATAGAACAGTAATTTTTTGTTTGTTTGTCACACCTCCCTGCATGTATCTCATAAAAATTACTGCTAGTATAAACTAACATGTTATAACGGATTTATACAATACTAATATTATAAAGGTGACGTGCCATAGTAGTGGGAGAAGATAGAGACATTTAATAATAAGAAGTCTTGAGAATTTTTCAATCAGTCTAGCCATACGCTAGCTGTCATCCTCCTTTTTTTATTGCACTAAAATAAACTCCTACATTAGTGATCAGGGTGCAACTAAAATGACATATAGTTGAACATGTCATATAGGCGTTTCCTGTTACATTTAGTCCCTTGCAGTCTTGTTCAAACACTTTATTACAAACAGAAAGGGGACACGGGAGTCTTAATAAAGAAACATTTAATTCTACTCTTCCTGCTTCCCTTTCTTCAATATCTATTAATCATCCTACTCTTCTTTCTTTTATACCCAAACGTAGCAAGTCTCTGTCTCTAGTACGTATGTCCTGGTAATATTTAGATGACAAACACAAGTACTGGAATAATGGAAAGCTGGTTAATCATTATGGTCACATTCTGTATCTCTTTCTTCCTCATACTTCTCTTTAATCTTTTCTTCCAGAAAACAAAGAAACTCCCACCAGGTCCCTTTATCTTCCCAGTGATTGGGATGTTACCATTGCTAAGAAAAACCAGTCGCGATCTCGAACTCATGCTTCGAGATCTCAAACGCAAATATGGTCCTATCATCGCCATTAAAATAGGCTACTCATCTCCATCCATAGTCATCAGCAGCCACTCGTTAGCCTACCAGGCTTTAGTTCAGCAAGGTGCCATTTGCTCTGATCGGCCAATTGCTTCAACAACCAGTAAAATTTTCAACTCTAACCAGCGGACAATAACATCCGCCTCTTATGGTCCTACGTGGCGGCTCCTTCGCCGAAACCTCATCTCAGAAATGCTCCATCCCTCTCGCATCATCAAGTCCCACTCCAAGAACCGAGCTTGGGTACTAGGCATACTCATTCAAAAGCTCCTCCTTGCTCATGAATCAGCCGCAGCTGATTCTGCCACGGAAGCGATCATGTTACTTGATCATTTTAAGTATGCCATCTTCTGTCTCCTTGTCCTCATCTGCTTTGGGAATAAGCTCGATGAGTTTCAAATACAACAAATTAAAGACGCACAACATCGAGCACTCAAAAGTTTTCACCGTTTCAGAATACTAGATTATTTTCCTGAATTTTTAGGAAAAACAATATTTAGAAAACGCTGGAAAGAGCTCATTGAACTACGAAAAGAGTTGGACGGGGTCTTCATCCCTCTGATCCAAGATCGGGTGAAATACAAATTAGAAGCAGTGGGAGCGCCTAAACCTGGAGTTGATCATCATCACAAAGAAGAGGAGGAGCTGGAAGCCGATATTGCTTATGTTGATACGCTGGTGAATTTGGAATTGCCAGAAGAAAAGAGGAAGCTCAATTACCAAGAGATGGCCAGCCTCTGCGGCGAGTTCCTTGCTGCTGCCAGCGATACGACATCCACCGCCTTACAGTGGATTATGGCATGCTTGATAAAGTACCCTTCCATTCAGGAAAAACTGTATAAAGAAATATGCCAAGTTGTGGAATCAGCACCATTATTACAATCAATTAAGAACAATAAGGTGATAGAGGAGGCAGTGAAGGAGGATGATTTACAGAAAATGCCATACTTGAAAGCAGTGATTTTGGAAGGTCTTAGGCGACATCCACCAGCTCACTTTGTTCTGCCCCATAAGGTGACAGAAGATATGGAATTGAACGGCTATGTTATACCCAAGAATGCTACCATCAATTTTATGCTGGGGGAAATGGGCTTGGACCCAAATGTGTGGGATGATCCCATGGAATTCAAGCCAGAGAGATTCTTGGTGGATGGAGATGGAACTCTTCAAGAGTTTGATATAACAGGGAGCCGAGAGATCAAGATGATGCCATTTGGTGCAGGGAGGAGAATATGCCCAGGCTATGGCTCTGCTATGCTCCATTTACAGTACTTTGTGGCTAATTTGATTTGGCAATTTGAATGGAAGCCTGTGGAGGGAGATGAAGTTGATCTAACAGAAGGGTCAGATTTCACAGTTACGATGAAGAATCCATTGCGAGCTCGCATCAGTCTAAGGTGTTGTACGGGGAGCTTATAGAAACCACAAGTACCATTCAGTTTAATTTCCTAATTCGGTAACCAAATGAAAGGGTGTTTTGGCTAATGATGTTTCAATACAGCACCATTGTGTTTCATACTATTATGAAGGTGTCTTTTTGGTGTTTCAACATCTTTGTGTCTTTGGATTGAACGACGAACAACTGCCCGTAACTTATGATTATAATAATCAAATGCTATGTACAAAATAACTAGTGATTTATGTACAATTTCAAAGTACGGGGAGTGCAAAAAAAGAACTAAAACAAGGGATGTGGTTTTATGTAAATATACTTCAACACCACCAAACAACACAAGTTCTTTATTTTTCACTCTTCTACCTTCTTCTCAGTAAAAACCGAGGACAAAGCACAAGAGGTAGAGTCTTAAAAGCAGCGGAAATGGGTTATAACAAAATGCAAGTTGAGATTTGATTCTGGATTGATGTGATATACATACTCAACGAAGTCAAATCTTTTTGGATATGTATATCCCAAAATCCAGCATTTTCCAACCTAAACGAAAAGATCAGCACGCGCAACACTTGAAATTCTTTCATACTTATGCTAATGACAATCTTCATACACTAGACCCGTGCTTATTGAATATTGCCTTGAGGACCCAATTCATTGGATGTCCTATGGCCAGGAAATTTCTCTCTTAGGCATTTTATCAAACAGCTATTCATGCACTGTGGGTATATTCACAAAGTTAAAACAGAAAAAATTTGCACTCGAGATTTCAAGAGCTTAATCAAGTAAAGAGGATAAATCAAAACTTGTAATTGTAAAAACAGAATAATGCACATGAATCGTCTAACGAGTTCAAGCATTTTCAAACTCAAGTAAAAAGAGTAAATAAAACTTGAGTTTTGTCATAAAATAGGAATTACGAGCAGGAGTGTGGTCATTAAAACCACAAAATAGAAATTACCGAGCTCATTACTCATTACAATGCTCGTCGGCTTATCTGTCTGGCCAAGTTTCTAAAATCAACTTATTTTGAGAATATTTTTTTCAAAACCACTTTTAAAAAATTACTTTTGGTGACAAGTATTTTGTGTTTGGCTAATTAATTTAAAAAGTACTTTTGAATAATAATTAGTGTTTGGCCAAGCTTTTGAAAATTACTTCTAAGTGTATTTTTCTCAAAAGTGTTTCTCAGAAAACTACTTTTGGAAAGAAACTATTTTTTTCTGCTTCTGCTTCTCTTCAAAAGCACTTTCTTTCCTTCCAAAAGCTTGGTCAAACAACTCAATTTTTAACCAAAAATACTTTTGACCAAGAAACCCACTTTTGGCCCAAAAATAAGCTTGACCAAACAGGCTATTAACCCAACAAAAACGGAAGGAAGAGAATAGAAAGGAAAAAGAAATGATAGGAGGCCTCTTTCTGGGAGCGTAAGTTTTTTTATTTTATCTTTTTCCTATAAACGAAATAAGATCGTCGAAAAAGAACTTTTTCTTGGCAACTTCTTATGGTTCGCCGTTATAAT
>MDKI01010860.1:0-19528 GCA_005239505.1 Nicotiana paniculata
GAAACTCAAAATACCTTTCCCCTGCTCTTGTAGGAGGAACAATACGGACTGAAGGAGCTTTTGTGTGTACGATTTTTAGATGCTTTAGCTGCTGGAGGATTTGGAGAAGCCATCTGTTGAAAGGAAGTAAAAGATATCAGTTAAAAACATCATCTCAAAGAAGAAAAAACCACCAAATATAAAACAAAAAGTTTCAGCTCTCAATATGTTGAAGGGTCACCAAAAACAAAACACAAAACTTCAGCTCTCTATATGCTGAAGTTTCAGCAAAACAAAGCACAAACTTCAGCTCCAAAACAAAAACAGGCTGAAGTACAAAACACAAACTTCAGCTCCTTATATGCTGAAGTTTCAGCAAAACAAAGCACAAACTTCAGCTCCAAAACAAAAATAAGTTGAAGTACAAAACACAAAACTTCAGCTCTTTATATGCTGAAGTTTCAGCAAAACAAAGCACAAACTTCAGCTCCAACACAAAAACAGGCTGAAGTACAAAATAAAAAACTTCAGCTCCCTATATGCTGAAGTTTCAGCAAGATAAAGCACAAACTTCAGCTCCAAAACAAAAACAAGCTGAAGTACAAAACACAAAACTTCAGCTCTCTATATGCTGAAGTTTTAGCAAAACAAAGCACAAACTTTAGCTCCAAAACAAAAATAGGCTGAAGTACAAAACACAAAACTTCAGCTCCAAAACAAGAACAAGCTGAAGTACGAAACAAAAACTTAAGTGCCCAAATATGCTGAAGTTCACCATAACAAAACAAAAAACTTCAGCTCCTAAACAAAAACAAGCTGAAGTTCACCAACAAAATATAAAACAGACAGACACGTTCAAAAACTTCAGCATATTACCAAAACAAAACAAAAATGTGAACTCCCAAACATCAGCTACAAAACAAAAACATCAACTGCTAAAACGCTGAAGTTAACCAGTTACAAAATAAAAAAAACTCAGCAAAGCACAAATTTAAACACCAATAATTAAACACAAAAAAACAAAAAAAATATCAGCTCCATAAAATTAAGGTATACATGACAAAAAATCACTATAGAACTAACCCCTAACAACCTATCAAATATGAATATAAAAAAAAAAATAAAAAATAAAACCCTATAGAACATGACTATCACAAAAAAAAAAAAAAATAATACCCAAAACGTAAAGGTACTGTAATGTACCTGTGATTATACATAATATTGTTGGCGAACAAACACTTGAAGCGATGAATATCAAAAAACAATGACGATCGTAAAAGCGAAGAACGGGAGAGAGAGAGAGAGAGTGTGTATTTGTGCAAAGTATAGGAATGGAAGTAGAGGAATGTGGTTTACTTGAAGAGAAAGTAGGCTTGACTGCTTGTAAACGGGTAAAATTGTCTTTTCGAAAGGCTTTTAACAAAAAAACGAGTACCGGTGCAACCATAAAAATAAAGCGGGTACAGGTTAAAGAGGGGCGCCTAAATAGGGCGCCCCGTGCAATTTTTACCCAAACAACCCCCTTTATTTCCTTTTTTTGTTTCTTTTCCTTTGATTTTGAATTAAAAACCTAAATTAAATCCTAATTCAAATCTAATTTGCAGAATTAAACCTAATTATCTATTTTTTAATATATTTAAATAATTAATTATCTTAACACTAATGAAAGGAAATTATTAAACTAAAACTAAAAGCTAAAAATGTAAATATGATCGTTGTATTTTTTTTAATTAAATTTTAAATACAATTAATATCTGAAATGCTATGCAATGATGAATTGAATATTTTTATAGTGTTTTTTACGATTTTAAGATATTAAATATGCACAAAAATACAACTAAATGCAAACAAAAAATTAAAAAGGAATTCCTAAAATTCTATAAAAATAAAAAATAATTAGAAAATTTATATTTTATGAATTTTATAGGAGTGACAAAAATTACGTGCTCACAATACCCACAACCACTATCATTAGCCACCATCACCATCAACTGCCACCGCCATTCAACACCCATAATCACCACGGTTAGCTATCACCATCACCAACCACCAAATAAATATATTCTTTTAATATTTTATCAATATAGTCTTAAATTAAACAATATTTTATTTGAATTATATATTTATTACTAATTTTCAATAAAGACAAATTTTTATATGCGACATAACTACTTGTCTTAATTCAATTCAGATTGTATTATAATATTTTAATATTTAGATGTGCATTTAAATTTAGTATTTTAATTTTAATAAAAATAAACGGGGTTTTATTGGTACTAATTAGGACTGTCTGGCTATATATGGTGCCAAAAATAACCTTTAACTATCATTGAAATAGCTGCAGCAAATTAACCATGAGTTGCAAATTGCTAAATACTATGGGTGTGTTTGGTAGAGAGGGAAAGATTTTCTGTTTTCTAATTCTTTTTCTTGTTTGGTTGGCCAAGATATCTTGTCTAAGAAAATAAGCTCCTTAAAAATTACGATAACCCGGGTGAGAGTAGGAAACAACAACTAATACTACTACACTTTAATCTTAAACAAAGTTTGGGTCGACGAAATGAGTCATTACTCGTCTCTTTAAGCTTAACTCATACCATTATCATGCTAAGAATAAAATAATAATAATAATAATAATAATAATAATAGTGAAGCTAAGTTAAAAATGTATTCAAATAATAAATATAATAATAATAATAATAATAATACAAAAAAATAATAATAATTATAATGCTAAAAGTTCTCTAACAAATTTATAGCTCATTCCTAACTAGTAATTATCATCCATATGAATCTCTTTCTAACTTTGTGTTCTATCCTTAGTTAAGTCTACATTGATTCCAATGATTTATAGGTCTTTTGAGACAACTTTATATATGTAATTTTAGGTCTATCTCATTTCTTTTTTATACCTTCACTAATTATAGTTTCACACGTACAGACCGGTGCGTTGGTAGGAACTAGGACGACCAAGACATGACTAAACCATCTCAAGCAATCGTTTCTCATTTTATACTCAATGCATGCTACTTGTACCTCTCCTTACTACGCCCCAAACTCCCCACCCCAAAAACCCATCCCCCATACTAGAACCCCACCCCTGCCCCCGACCCCTCACCCTGCTCCACCCCACCCCACCATGTCTTCCCTCACCCTTGCCCCCACCCGAGCCCCGGTCTTCCCCTTTACCCTCACTCCCATCCTATTCCCTCAGCCCTTGTAATCTCAATTTCTATAGTGTTTGTCTAGATTATATGCAAGTGCTTTTGGAATAATGTTTTATGCTTCTTTATCAAACATCTGAATATGAAAATCATTTATTTTTTCCAAAAAAGTATTCTACAGGAAAACATTTTCCTTCCTATCAAACACATCATATATGTGCTTTTATTTAGAGGCGGAGCTAGCTCATTATGTCGGTCGAATCCAATCACTTTTGCTTAAATATTGTATTGTATTAGAAAATTTATAAATATTTTATTACGAATCCAATAACTAAAACAAACTAGATTCTGTAACAATTTCAGAATCCATAAATTAAAATCTTAGATCCGCTTCTGCCTTTCATATTATTTTCTGTACAAACTAATTGAATTTTGAACTTTGATCGACATGAAGAACACGTCTAATTACAAGCTTGTGCACGTTGAAACACGTTAGAAGGAAAAAAAATAAGAAAAAAAGAAATTGCTGGCATTGCGTGTAGTCTCTGAAAAATAGATCAGTTCTCCGTTTCCGTGTGTAAATAGTATTTGATAAATACAGCAGCTTTTCACGCTAATTAGTATACTAATTACGTTTCTAATAAAGAATATTAATTGTGTCTATTGTTGACCTGGTTTTTTTAGCATATTATAAGTATCATTTAACAAAATTCCTATTGACATCTTGTTTTTCCACTACATTTAACCTATATCTATTTACTTTTTATACTATATTAAAAACACGAAACAACTTAAAAAAATATCTTTTGATTCTTTTACTATCTAAAAACAGATTTCACATTGGATAAAATCATAATTAAGTTATTTTTCTAATTCAGGATTTAAATCAAATAAAATCCTGCTAATTAAATATTTCTTTATTGAATCTCCCTCCTATCCACTTTACTTGATTTTTTAAAAATTGTTTTTACACATAATAATAAATTCACCTTTTAACATTAATTAAAAGTTGACACTTTATGAAACGACCGATTTGGTGTGATCGCATCGTTACCTCATTTTCCCCCCTCATCTTGCCCTTTTATTGGATGGTTGTTACTTGTTGTATTGTATTGTTACTTTAAATACAATGTGTGTTTTGATTGTTACTTAAATCTAAGGTTGAATAAGATTAGATTAGTCTATTGTATCGTATCATTATCCGTCATTACCTAACGACGAAAAGTCTCACTTTATGGAACGGCCGATTTGGTGTGGTTTCATCGTTACCTTATTTTTTTCTCTCAGCCCTTTTTGATTATTCATGAATCATGTCTTATCATTTACCCTATATTTTTATATAATAATATTACCTCGTACCTTACTTTTTCTTTATAATAAATATTGCAAGTTTATTCTTCATATTGTTGGTGCATGACATCATGAAACGACGGCAAACAATACAATCCATTCAAACATTGTGTACAGCAAAACAATACAATACAGTACATTATCCAAACAAGTTGTTAAGCACAAGATAGCAACCATAACAACCATCCAAACAAGCTGTTAATAAAAAATTATTAAGCGCGATTTTAACAACAATTAATTATTAACTTGTACTTTTCACCACCAAACAAGTATTTCAAGCTTTAGGAACTGAACAACTATAGTGTTCAAGTCAAAAGTAGGGACATTTTACTGAGACCAGTTAAATAGAAACATTATTCCGTCAAGATCAGTCCCTTTTGGTTTAATTCTTGCTTCAATTAGGGATAGGAGAAGCAAACTGTAGAAGCTCCTTGTTAGTGTTACATGCAGACATGACTTCTTTTCCTAAACCAACAAGTGCTTCTATTCCATCCCCTTTTTTTATCATTTGACAATAAAAAGAAGTTTATGGTACCGTTAGTTACAACTGCTCTTTCAGGTCTACCCCATCCAAAATCCACATTATATAATTGGTAGTTGCACAAGCTACTACAACAATACACATCCACCATTTTGATTGGCAAGATCATGTTTCATATTAAGTTTTTCTTTTTCTTTTCTCAAATCTTGAACGATTCTTGTGACCTTCATTTGTTCTTCGTCTCTTGATTTTATTAAGATTGATGAAATAAGATTCCCCGCGGAGTTATTGGGGAGAGGGGGATTGAGTCTTGGTCGTAAATTCACAACCTGGATAAGCACAGATGGTTTAAATAAACCTGATCTTGAACTCGACCTTGATGTAGCCATATTAGCACACTTATAGAGCAGTGCAGTCACAACCTCGTTACGTGTCGGATTTTGCACTCCTCCTCAATCTGATGACATTAATTCCTTGAGGGCATTGAGTTTAGAAGAGGAGAAAAAACATACCTTTTTGTTATATAAGGTAGTGTATTAGGGGGTAATACGTGATATAGCTGAAGAATGATCATCGTCTGTTGGTGGAAAAATAGACGCGCCAATCCATTGTGGTGTTGATAGCCTACTTATCGCGTAATTTAATGAAGCAGAACGGGCAATAGTTGCCCATTCATTCATAAAATTAATCGCGGTACAACCGTCTCCAATCTTGTGCGATAAACATGCACTGACTGCTATTCCTCCACGTCTAAAATGACTTAATTGAGCCACAACAAAATGATTACTACCCTCATAATATGAAGTACTATTCCAAGACAAATTTTTAGGGAAGGCTAAATATTCAGGACCAGTATCCGAAATATTGACAACTTCAGACATAGAACAATTCAGTCCAACATTCAAGAATTTGGCTCCCAAGATTATCCTTCAACTTCCCAGCAAATGGATAATAAGAGGTTAAGGTTTTCGACAAAGATTTTTCGAGCATTTGAGATACTTCTTGTTTATTGATCTTGTTCTCTAGAGGTTTACGGTAGAAGAAAGCTATGGGAATGTACATGATACTCATGAGTTGATCAATAAGAGAAAGCTTGTAATGTCTAAGGGCAGATGGGGTGGCTGAGAATGGCTTAATAATCTTTTCTGAAACTGAAATCAGTCTTGAAGTAGCCATGTTTTTTGAATGGGCATTTCTCAAAGTAATCGATATGCACATATATATAGAGAATGTTAATGTGGGTTAAGATTACGTACAATAGACCTTTGTGGTCCGATTTTTTTCGAATCTCACGTATAGCTGGAGTTTAATACACCCTTTCTTTTTTAATATATATTTTAGGCTTTAGCTTCATTAATTTGTATGCATTTAATGAACGTCGTAATCTTTATCAATTAGATCTTGGTCACTATGTATATTTAGTTTCTAGGTTTGAATTTTAATTATCAAGTGACTTGTTTTTCTTCTTACAACCACTTAACGGTATGCATAGAAGACATTTCACCACTGTTCGTCATCACCTCTAGCAATCACCATCGACAACCATCATTATCAGCTACGTCATATATCGCTAATCACCATTATCAATCGCTATCTCTACTATAGTTTTCAGCTCCCACCAACTATCATTAATAATTAATCACTAGTGTCAACTACAAATGATCATTATATAATACCCACAACCACCATCATTAGCCACCATCACCATCACCATCACCATCACCATCAACTGCCACTGCCATACAACACCCATTTTTATCACTATTAGCTATTACCATCACCAATCACCATATAAATATGTTGTTTTTATATTTTATCAATATAGTATTAAATTAATCAATATTTTAGTTGAATTATATATTAATTACTAATTTTCAATAAAGACAAATGTTTATATGTGAGATAACTGATTGTCTTAATTATATTCAGATTGTAATATAATATTTTAATATTTAGACATATATTTAAATTAAGTATTTTAATCTTAATAAAAATAAACGGGATTTTATTGGCTAATTAGGACTGCCTGGCTATTTATGGTGCAAAAAATAACCTTTAACAAACATTGAAATAGCTGCAGCAAATTAACCATGAGTTGCAAATTGCTACTCCTTCCGTTCATTTTTACTTGTCCACTATAGATTTTGCATACCTTTTAAGAAATAATAAATGAAGTGCATAATTTACCATGATACTTATATTAATTTATGCATATTTTTAATGTGTTTGAGAAAATAATTTGAAATGAGCAATTAATACTATGGGTATAACAGGAAATTTTTTTTTTATCTTCTCTTGATATGCTAAAAGTGACAAGTAAAAATAAAAATCCATTTTTATAATACTGGACAAGTAAAAGTGAAAGTAGGGAATAAATACTACGAATGTATTTGGTATAAAGGAGAAAATATTCTGTTTTCTAAATTTTTTTCTTGTTTGGTTGACCAAGATATCTTGTCTAAGAAAACAAGATCCTTAAAAATCAGGATAATCCCGGTGAGAGTAGGAAACAACTAAGATTAGTATGACACTTCAATCTTAAACAAAGTTTGGGTCGACTAAATGAGTTATTACTTGTCTCTTTAAGCTTAACTCATATCATCATCATGTCAAAAATAAAATAATAATAGTGAAGATAAGTTAAATAATAATAATAATAATAATAATAATAATAATATTAAATTTTAATTTAAGAAATTAAGTGGGCGACTATTTAGGTTAATTCTTCTTATTATATTTTTCTGTACAAACTAATTGAATCTTAAAATCAGTCTTCAACACTTTATTTCAACCTTTTCGTTCCATATTGTGGACCATTGGAATCATTGCGGAGTTTTTAATTAATCATGATTAATGAGTTTGCTTTATTTTTTTTCTTCCCCCAATTTTGATTCATTTCCACGTTGAGCGACATGAAGAATACGTCTTACAAGCTTGAGAAAACTGAAACACGTTAGAAGAAAAACAAACAAGAAAAAAACGAAATTGCTGGCATTGCGTGTAGTCTCTGAAAATTGATCAGTTCTTCTTTCCCGTGTGAAAATAGTATTTGATAAATACAGCACTTTTCACGTTAACTAGTATACTAGTTAACGTGTCTAACAAAGAATATTAATCATGTCTAATGTTGACCTGGTTTTTTTAGCATATTATAAGTAAAAATTCCTATTGGCATCTTGTTTTCGAATACAATCATTTATATCTATTTATTTGTTATACTGTATTAAAAGCACGAAACATCTTAGTCGACTTTTTTTAACCTCTAAAAACAGATTTAACATTGGATAAAATCGTTATTCAGTTATCTTCCTAATATTTAGAACTTTAAATCAACTAAAATCCTGCAATTAGATATTTCCTTACTGAATACTTCCTCTGATCCACTTTAATTAGAATCCTGCTAATTAAATTGTTTTCACACATATTAGGAAATTCACATTTTAACATTAATTAACAATAAAAGTGACCATATTAACCTTTATTCATTTAAAATATAGCAAATACTCATAGGTTGTTTACTCCAAGGATAACTTTGAAAAAAAGAAGTTAATTCCTTCTTGATATCTAAAGAAATTAAATATTGTGGAACACAAATATTGTTGCTGAATATACCTTCACCGCGATTTGTCAACTATCTAAAAAATAAGTGGCCAACATTTGATAACTATGTGGATACAGGAGTTGCTGTCACCAGGAAATTCTCTCAGAAGTTTAAGCTAGATACCCCTCAAAAGGTATATAAGACTTACATGAATCCCTTTCACAGACTGTTGTTTCACTTTATAAACTCGTGTATTCTTCAAAGGTCTGCGAGGAGGCATGAGGCCACTCTGCATAACATGGCTATGATGGAACTGTTGGATATTGGGAAGCCATAAACTTACCTAGCTTGATGATTCAATACATGACAAGGAATACCGACACTTCAAAACCCAAGCATACTATGCTTTATGGATTCATGTTGACTAAGTTGTTTGACAAGCTCAACATCACCCTTCATGAACTAAAGTTTGGGAATCACAATAAACTATTGGATGCAGTCACACTCAGAAGTGTGGTTATGGTGAGATCAAGGATAGAGGTCTAACTGGTGCTACTATTTTGCCTAGGAGTAGCAGGACTGCTTGATGGTAGGCTAGAAACCCATATTTTAGTCATAGTTTGCACTCTAATAACTGCATTTTACATGTGGATGAACAAAATTATTGGTGATTTGCACTTATTACATGTTTTATGCATGAAAAAAATAATTCCGAGCTATTAAGATAATTTGGAGCTATTTGAACAAGTTGCAGTTTGAAGTCTGGGTTAAAAGCCCAAGAAATTAAGCCGGGATCACGTTCAGGGGGTCGAGGACCAAGTCTGGATGTCAAAAAGTGAGAAAACAAAAATTACTCAGAGAAAATTGCACTACCGCGCCGCGCCATGCGTAGTGAGGCGCGAGGCACTAGCGCAAAATTGCTGCAAAATGTAAAAATTAACTATCTGAATTTCTCCACAGGTGTACCGCATGGGGCGACGCGCCATGCTCCACGCATGTGCTATTTTTATAGAGTATTTCTCCTACTTCGGCTTGGAAAGGATAGTTTCATCTGTGCCCGTTCCTACATGATATAAATACACCCAAAACACGATTTTTAGAGGACTTTTGACCTTGGAAGCTTTTGGAGAGCATTGGAGGCTACAAGACACAAGATTTCATCATCTTTCCATCAATTCAATACGGGAGTTTGGATTGTAATATAAGATTGATGTTTTCTTACTCTTTAATTATATTTGTGATGACTTCCTCCTTGATTATGGAGTAGTTTCCCTTAGGGTTTGACGTATATGGTGTTTTGATTAATATTTGTGGATTTTAACTCTAGTTCTTGGTTGAATTCGTGTATGGAGTTTTGAATTGTTGCAACTTTATTCACCGATTTATTTAATCGAAAGAGGAATATTTTTGTGATTATCTTTGTATTATTTTGTTAGGTTTAATTCAATGATTCTCTTAAGCAATCGAAAGAGCTTGTTGAATTGTTGATTAAACCAAGTTAGGAGAATATTCGAGAGATGTTTCCTAAATACTAATCCATGAACGCATGCTTGCATACCTTCATAGTGCTTATATAAGTTCACCTCGTAGAGTTAAGATTTAATCGAGAGGTGATTCTTAACTACACGTTTGAACTAATCCTCGACTGAATTCGTGAGAATCGTTAGGACATTAGAGTGAATTAAACAAGAGGTAAATGCCAAATAGCTATCTTGCACCTATCCTTTCAAAACCCTTATTTCTCACATTGATAACAACCCAGCTCTGCGAATCTCTTATTATTTGAATTTCAATTTTCAAGTGTTGATCATCTTGAATAGCGTTTAAGCCAAAAATTGCTTGAACATTATTTAAATCCAATCCATGTGAAGACGATGATTATACTATACTATCTTTGGTTAGCTAGCATTAATTTTGTATTGTATTTTGCGCTTGTCAAATTTTAGCGCCGTTGTTGGGGATTGGCAATCAATAGTGTTCAAATTAGTGTTTTGGTGCTAATTCAGGAATTTATTTTATTTTATTCTTCACGAGTTTTCTCTCCCATGTGCAGGTAACAGGTCGACTACTCTAGTGTATGACTCAATCTTCTTCAAAGAAATTGATTCCTTACAATCCAGAGGCGGAAAAGAGTCTCGGACATTTGAGGAAAGAGAAATAAATCACCGAAAAGTTCTTGGGGCGACCGTCAATCCCATAATACATGGCTAATAACCGTGACAACAGAATAGATTTAGCAGCAAGAGAGGCTGCATATCATAGAGAAGAAGCTGCACGGATAGCAGCTAAGGCAGCCTGTAGAGCTGCTGATGAGACCATCAAATATGATGAGGGTCGAAGATTCAATCTAAATCTACCCTTGGTTGCAGACCTGTTCGAGAATGCGGTATCCAGGCCTAGTAGAGAATTGGTGATTATGCTAGACCAATCTACAATCACGTCAGACCTTAACCAGTGTAACGACCCGGCCGATCATTTTGAGAATTAGAGCCTCGATCCCCTATTAATTGCTTTCCCCGTATCTAATTATGGTATTTTGTGTTACCGGGAGGGTTCGTATTGGTCTTTGGAGTGCATTGAGACACTTAGTCTAATCAGAAGCTTAAGTTTGGAAAGTCGACCAGATGTCGACTTGTGGGTAAACGACCTTGAATTTGAATTTTTATGGTTCCATTAGCTCTGTTAGGTTATTTTGGACTTAGGAGAGCGTTCTTAATGTGATTTTGAGGTCCGTAGTAGAAGTAGGCTTGAATTTGAGAAAATTGGAATTTTGGCGATTTTGGGTGGAAGTGAAAATTTTTATATCGGGCCCGAAATGGAATTATGGAAGTGGGATTAGCTTCGTAGTGTCATTTTTTTCCTTGCGTGTAAAATTTGAGGTCATTGGACGAGATTTGATATGTTTCGACGTCATTTGTAGATTTGGAAATTTCAAAGTTCATTAGGCTTGCATCCGTGTTTTTGATGTTGTTCGATGTTATTTGAATGCTCGACTAAGTTTGTATGGTGTTTTAGGATTGATTGGTATGTTTGGTTGAGGTCTCGGGGGACTAAGGTGCGTTTCAGGTGCTTAACGGGTTGAAATAGACATAGGAGATTTTGCTGATATTGCTGTATCTGGTGTAACCGCACATGCGCACTTTGGGCCGCAGGTGAGGAGCTGCATAAGAGGATTTTGGGAAAAGGACTGGGGTCGCAGGTGCGAGGGGAGTTCCGCATCTGCGATGATCGCAGGTGCGAGTGAAGGAAACACAGGAGAGGTCTGGGACCGCAGAAGCGGACAAGGGTCCGCAGGTGCGCACGCGCAGGTGTGACCTCTTGATCGCAGGAGTGGACGAGGTGAGTTAAGTGAAAATCCGCACTTGAGATGGAAATTCCGCAGGTGCGGGACCGCAGATGCAGTCCTGGGATCACAGAAGTGATAATTGCTAGGCAGAAAAGGGGCAATTTCGAGGGTTTGAAGTTCATATCACAAAATTCGATTTGGAGCTCGGAGGAAGGTGAATTTTCGAGAGTTTCTCAGAGGAAATCATTGGGTAACGATTCCTAAATCTATTTTGATTATATTTCATTAACCTATGGTTGTATTCTTCATCTAATTAAGGGATTTGAGCGAGGAAGTTGGGAAATTGGGGGAAAAGTTCCCCCAACCAAAAATGTGAGATTTGAATGGGATTTAGGCATCAGATTTGGATAATTTTTGTACGAGTGAACTCATGAGGGAATGTGTGTTCTTATTTGGTAATTTTTACTCGATTATTAGACATGGGCCCAAGGAGGCTTTTTCAGCGATTTTCCAATTCCTTGCTTTCACTTTGATTCCGTTTGTTGGATTAGTTTCTTGTTGTTGTATTTAGGTTATGTAATTGGTTTTGATTAGATTTAGTCCATTCGGAGTCGAATACTCGTGGAAAGAGCGTAATTTCAGATTAATTGAGCTTGGTTTGAGGTAAGTGGCTTGCCTAACCTTGTGTGGGGGAACCTCCCCTTAGCATTGGTACTTTTGTTGTTATTTGAGCACCGTGTACGTGAGGTGATGAGTACGTACATAGGTTGTTTGTTGTAAAACCCGATTTTCATTAAAAAGCAAATCTGTCTTTCCTCTTATTTGAACTTAGTAGCTTGTGTAGAATTATGTTAGACTAAGAAAGCATGCCTATTTGCCTAACTGTTTACTTGAACTACGTGCAGCATGTTTAGTTATTTTACTTGCTTTTCCTTAAATTACACTTTGGATAATTTGTGAGACTCCGTGCTATAATTATTGAATCTTGTCGTCTTGCTGCATATTTAATTTGGGACTATGGAATGGTATTCTATTAGATCCCCCTCTAATGCAAACTTACTTTGGGACTACAGAACGGTATTCCGGGAGATCCCCCTGTCTTGCATATTACTTTGGGACTACGGAACGGTATTTCGGGAGATCCCCCTGTATATTTACGTTTGGGACTACGGTACTGTATCCCAGGAGATCCCTGTTGAACTGTTGTGTTCTGAGCTATGTAATGATTCGTTCATTGTTACATTTCAATCTCTATTACTGTGATATCTCCTTTGTTTTGTTTCATTATTTATATATATGTTCCAGTAGGACCCTGACCTGACCTCGTCACTACTCGACCGAGGTTAGGCTTGGCACTTACTGGGTACCATCGTGGTGTATTCACATCCTTCTTGCACATGTTTTTCGTACGCAGATCCAGGTACCTCTCGTCCACCTCATTATTAATGCAGCTGCAGCAACCACCAGAGACTTCAAGGTATATCTGCACGTGCCCGCAGATCCTCGGAGTTCCCCTCTATCCTTTATTCTGTTTTCCCTCCTTTATTTATTTAGACTCTATGTATAACAGACAGTTAGATAGTTTTCTCGTAGAGCTTGTGACTCGTGATTCTGGGTTTTGGGAAGTATTGTGTATATTCGTGTATTGGTTTTACTTGTATATGCCGAGCGGCAATTTACCATTGTATAGTATCTATTGAAGTTAGTTATTCCATTATTTCCTTATTTCTGTTATTTCAATGTTAATAGGCTTACCTAGTCGTAGCAACTAGGTGCCTTCACGACGTCTTACGGAGGGGGAAAATAAGTCGTGACAACCAGTAGCAGCGAATAATTTTGAGTTGAAGCAGGGCATGCTTCAAACTATTCAGAACAACTGTGTCTTCTGAGGGAAGGTGAATGAAGATCCTAACACTCACTTGATGGATTTTGTGGAAAACATGAACACCTTCCAGTACAATCAGGGTGTCAAAAGATGAAGTATATTTAAGGGAA
This sequence comes from Nicotiana paniculata, assembly GCA_005239505.1. NCBI lineage: Eukaryota > Viridiplantae > Streptophyta > Magnoliopsida > Solanales > Solanaceae > Nicotiana > Nicotiana paniculata. Next base: position 13,797 of record MDKI01010860.1, read on the forward strand.
TTCCCATTTTCACTGAAGGATGAAGTGAAGCACTGGCTTCGTAGCTTACCAACGGGGTCGATCAGGACATGGGAAGATATGACTAAAAAGTTTCTTGACAAATACTTCTCAGCTGCAATGTTAATAGGCTTACCTAGTCGTCGCGGCTAGGTGCCGTCATGACGTCTTACGAAGGGGGAAAATGGGTCGTGACAAGTTGGTATCAAAGCTCTAGGTTCATAGATATCGTGAGATTACAAGTCGATTTATTAGAGTCTCGCAGATCGGTACGGAGACGTCCGTACTTATCTTCGGGAGGCTATGGGACTGTTAAGAAAAATCATACTTCTTTGATTTCCTTGTCGTGCGAGCTATTGACATCAAAAATTCTAAAATTTTCTATTCTATTCTTTCTCACAGATGGTAAAAACCCGTACTGAGAGATTCGATGATTAGGCACCCGAGCCCCCTGCCAGAGCTGCCAGATACCGGGTCGGGGTAGAGGATGACCACACAGTGCAACTAGATCACCAGCGCGAGCTACGACAGAGGAGCCCTTAGCAGCTCCATCTGGAGGTCCGGCACCAGAGGTTCCTATTGCTGCTCCATCCCTCCAAGAGACTCTAGCCCAGTTCATGAGCATGTTCAGCACTTTAGCTCAGGCTGGACTGATTTCGATAGATCCCGCCACGTCTCCGGTCGGTGGAGGGGCACAGACTCCCGCAGCCCGTACTCCTGAGCAGAGGGTCCAAGTTGATCAGGCCAAGAGTTTATTCCTATGCTCCCAGTGGCTCCGGTTCAGCATGAGACCAGGGTAGCTGCTTCTGAGTTAGAGCATCTTAGACTTGAGGGGTACAAGAAGTACCACCCACCCACTTTCAGCGGATTAGCTTCAGAGGATGCTCAGGGTTTTCTTGAGGAGTGTCATTGTATCCTCCGCACAATGGGCATAGTGGAGATGAGTGGGGTTTCTTTCAACACTTTCCAGGTGAGGGGAGCGACATATTGGTGGTGGCGTGCCTATGAGCTGAGTAGTCTGGACGAGGCAACCTCACTCACTCGGACCAGTTCTCAAATATGTTTTTGTGTGAGTATGTCCCTCAGAGCCTCAGGGATGCTTGGCGTGCAGAGTTTGAGCAGCTGCGCTAGGGTTCTATGACTGTGTCGGAGTATGCAGTCCGTTTCAGTGAGTTGGCTTGACATGCACCGATTTTGGTTGCTACAGTCAGGGAGAGGGTTCGTCGCTTCATTGAGGGACTCCACCCTATTATTCGGACCAGTATGGCCAGGGAGTTGGATATGAACATCTCTTATCTGCAGGTCGTGAGCATTGCCAGGAGAGTGGAGGGCATGCTTTCCCGGGACAGAGAGGAGAGACAAGCCAAGAGGTCTCGAGAGACTGGTCATTATTCAGGAGCTCGTGTATCAGCAGCACTCCATGGTAGGGGTTTTGTGAGTCGCCCCGTTCATTCATCTATTTCAGCAGCCAACGGTGTTCCAGCTCCTCCTAGACCTCAGGAGCCTTATTATGCACCACCCGTATCTAGTATGCCTCCTGCTCGAGGTGCTATCACCGACCAGTCCAGCAGACCTGGCCCGAGCTAGTCACAGCCACCGCGTCCTCTGAAGAGTTGGTTTGAGTGTGATGACACTCGTCATATGGTGAGGGATTGCCCCAGACTTAGGAGGGGTGCACCTCCACAGAGGTCTCAGCCACCACGTACTCCACCCGGTCCTCCGGCCATTCTTCCAGCCCTAGCTGCTGCCCCACTACCCAAGCAGCTCGAGGTAGAGGTCTGGGAGGTCGAGGTCGCCCTAGAGGGGAAGGCCAAGCCAGGTATTATGCCCTTCCAGCCCGTTCAGAGGCAGTTGCTTCTAATTCTGTCATCACAAGTATTGTTCCAATCTGTCATAGAGATGCATCTGTTTTATTTGACTCAGTATCTTCGTATTCATATGTGTCTTCTTATTTTGCTCCACATTTGGGGGTATCTCGGAATTCTTTGATTTCCCCTATATATGTATCTACTCTCGTGGGATATTCCTTTGTTGCGGATCGCGTATATCGGTCGTGTTTGATTGCTCTTAGTGGTTTTAAGACCAGAGCCGATTTATTATTGCTCAGTATGGTAGATTTTGATGTTATCTTGGGCATGGACTAGTTGTCGCCCCATTATGCTATTCTTGATTGTCACGCTAAGACCGTGACGCTAGCTATGCCAGGCTTACCGCGATTAGAGTGGAGAGGTACCACAAAGTATACTCCCCACAGGGTCATTTCATTTCTTAAGGCTCAGCGAATGGTTGAGAAGGGGTGTGATGCATATTTGGCCTATGTGAGAGATGTCAGTATTGATACCTCTACAGTTGAGTCAGTTCCAGTATTGAGGGACTTCCCTGATGTGTTTCCAGCTGATCTTCCGGGCATGCCGCCCGACAAAGATATTGATTTTGGTATTGACTTGTTGCTGGGCACTCAGCCCATCTCTATTCCTCCTTACTGTATGGCTCCTCCTGAGTTGAAGGAGTTTAAGGAGCAGTTGTAGGAGTTTCTTGATAAGGGCTTCATTAGTCCTAGTGCGTCGCCTTGGGGTGCTCTGGTCTTGTTTGTAAAGAAAAAGGATGGTTCTATGCGTATGTGTTTTGATTATCGCTAGTTGAACAAGGTTAAAGTGAAGAACATGCATCCATTGCCTCGCGTTGATGATTTATTTGATCATTTATAGGGTGACAGGGTGTTTCCAAGATTGACTTGCGTTCAGGCTATCATCAGTTGAAGATTCAGGAGCCGGATATCCCGAAGACTACCTTCAGAACCAGATATGGTCATTATGAGTTTCTTGTCATGTCTTTTGGGATGACCAATTCCCCAACAACCTTTATGCATTTGATGCACAGTATGTTCCTGCCTTATCTTGACTCTTTTGTCATTGTGTTTATTGACGATATTCTAGTGTATTCCCGGACTCGGAAGATCATAAGCAACACCTGAGGATTGTGCTTCAGACTTTGAGGGAGAATAGGTTATATGAAATTTTTTCTAAGTGTGAGTTTTGGCTTGATTCAATGGCATTCTTGGGTCACGTAGTATCCAGTGATGGGATCAAGGTAGATCCAAACAAGGTGGAGGCAGTTCAGAGTTGGACTATACCATCATTAGCTACGGAGATATGCAGTTTCCTTTGTTTGGCGGGATATTACCGTCGCTCTGTAGAGGGGTTTTCATATATTGAAGCACCTATGACCAGGCTGACTCAGAAGGGTGCTCCATTCAGATGGACTAAGGAGTGTGAGGAAAGCTTTCAAAAGCTCAAGACAGCTTTGACTACAACCCCAGTATTGGTATTGCCTACAGATTCGGGGTCTTACACTGTCTATTGTGATGCCTCGCGTATTGGTCTTGGTTCGGTGCTGATGCAGGACGGTAGGGTGATTTCCTATGCGTCCAGACAGTTGAAGGTGCATGAGAAGAATTATCCTGTCCACGATTTTAAGTTAGAACCTATTGTTCACGCCTTGAAGATCTGGTGCCATTATTTGTACGGTGTTCCTTGTGAGAGCTTCACTGATCACCGGACTTTACAACACCTATTCAAGCAAAAGGATCTTAATTTGCATCAGCGGAGGTGGTTGGATCTACTTAAGGATTATAACATCACTATTTTGTACCACCGGGGGAAGGCCAATGTGGTGGTCGACGCTTTGAGTCGCCGGACGGAGAGTTTGGGGAGTTTGGCATATCTTCAAGCAGTAGAGAGGCCCTTAGAATTAGACGTTCAGTCCTTAGCCAGCCAATTCGTGAGATTGGATATTGTTGACCCATGTCACTGCATAGTTTTGAAGATTGACAAAAGGCTGACCAGTTGAACCAGGTCCATCAGAGCACACATCTTGGACTGGCTAGCTGGCACATGAACCGTATATTCTTAGGAGATGTTTTGAATATGAAATATCAATGAATCAAGAGATTGTCTCCTAATGCGAAAAGGTTGCAAACTGTTCTGATTAATTGAAGTCGAATTCAGCAAGGAAAGTAACAAAAGAAAGGAAGTTGAGTTTGGTTCGAATTGGTTCAACCAGTTAGAGTTGGACTAGAACTGGAAGACAAGCTCAATGACTAACTCTATAAATACTTGATGTATTTCTGCTGGAATAAAACACGCACAAAGCTGAAGTGAATCAAAGTCTGAAAGTAAAATTCCCAGAGTTATTTTTTCTAGCAGAATCATTGTGTGATGCCAAAGGCTACAGTTCAACTAGAAGAACCAGTTCCATCTGATTGATTATTGAGTCTAGTTGATTGTAGTAGGAGTTTTTAATATTGTATCTTTCAGCTTTCCTAGAAGCAATTGTAATAGGTACGTATTGATCAAGTTAGAGGTAAATTGAGGTGTGTAAAAATTAGCCAGGAGCTAGTTACTACAAAGGGATTAGAGTTAATCCTTAGGATTACAAAAGAGTTTATTTTGTAAGTCCATTTGGCTCAGAGTTTTTAGTGAAGAGTTGAGAAAATCCTACTGAGGAGTAGGTCATTTTTTTTCACCTTTTGAGCCAGGTGTTTTCCACGTAAAAATCTCTGTGTTTTTACTTTACTTCTTTTTATTATTCCACAACAGTAGTATTTTGATCACCAAGAAGAACCAGGTTCTTCTAGAGAGACAACACTCGGAAAATTGGGTACCACACAAAGTAACATATCTTCTTGTGTGGTATTAAAGTCTACAACATCAATTTGTATCAGAGCGGGTTATCCTTGAAAGGATAACACCTTGGAGAAGATCAAGATGAGTGTACCACCTGGAAATTGGGAAGGTCAATCAACTGCAAGGCCACCACTCTTCAATGGCCAGTACTATTCATGGTGGAAAAATAGGATGACTGATCACCTAATTGGAGAAGACTATGAACTCTGGGACATAGTCACTGATGGTCCTCTAGATACCATGATGAAGACTGTTGAAGGTATAGATATACTGAAGACAAGAGCTGATTGCACTGTTGAGGATCTAAAGAAATGGGAGAAGAATGCAAAGGCCAAAAAGTGGCTAGTGTGTGGACTAGGTCCAGACGAGTACAGCAGAATCCAAAGCTGCACAGCTGCCAAAGAGATTTGGGACACCTTGCAAGTAGCCCATGAAGGAACACCTCAGGTAAAAAGGTCAAAAGGTACTCTACTATACTCTCAGTATGAAAACATCACTATGAAAGATGGAGAGACTATTCAAGAGATGTACACAAGGTTTACAACCTTGACTAATGAATTGAAGTCTCTTGGAAGAATCATTCTTGAATAGGAAAAGGTTGAAAAGATCCTAACAAGGGTCTTGCCTATTTCTTGGGAAAACAAAATCACTGCTATCCAGGAATCTAAAAATATGGCAACCCTCAGATTGGATGAGCTAATTGGAAACTTCACTGCCTATGAACTGAGAAGGCAGATAATGAAGATGGATGGTCCAAAGAAGGAGAGGAGTCTAGCCCTAAGAATCATTGAGGGAGCAGATCTGGAAGATGATGAGATGGCCATGATCACCAAAGAATTCAGAAACTTTCTCATGAGGAAGAAATGCATCTCTAGAGGAGGAAACTACAACAAAGAAAAGGCTCCAGAAAGACCAACCAACGAGGGATGCTATAAATGAGGTAAGAATGACCATCTCATTAAAAACTGTCCTCAGTGGGAAGTATAATGGAAAAAGGAAAGATATGAGAGAAGGAACAAGAGGAAGGAACATGTTCAACCCAAGACAACC
>ML334198.1:0-10402 GCA_005239505.1 Nicotiana paniculata
AATCCTAAGGGTTAGTTCCCCCACACAAGGTTAGGCAAGATACTTACCTCAAAGACGACAACCTAGTACTCAAAATAGACTTCCCGGGCGGAAAGACCTCCGGACGGCTTACAATCAACTAAAACAACTTCAAAATACACATAAAATGTATAAGGAACGATTCCTAATAATATAGTCTCAATCTTTACAAAATCATAAAAATCGACTCAAAAGTCGACCCCGGGCCCGCACCTCGGAACCCGACAAATTTTACAAATTCCGGTTATTTATTCCGATACGAGTTCACCCATACGAAATTTATCCAATTTCGATAACATTTGGTCTTTCAAATCATGATTTTTCATTTTAGAAACTTTCTTTCAAAACCCACAATTCCCTCAACCCAAAACATAAATTAAATAATGAAAATAAGAACTAATTCATGAAATATAATTAATTCTAGTGGAAGAACACTTACCCATTCGATTTGTGTGAAATACTCTCAAGGAATCGCCCAAAATAGGGTTCTAGAAGTCAAAATATGTTTAAAATGATGAAACCCCCGATTTTGCAAACTTATATTCTGCCCAGGTGTTTTGTGAATCGCGATCGCGGGAATCGAGGCGCAATCGCGTAGAAGGAAAATGAAGCTGGCTTAAAATGCTCTACGCGATCACAGAATAGCTTATGCGATCGCGTATAAGGAGTAAGTTAGCTTCTGCGATCGTGGACCAACTATTGCGATTGCAGTGAAGGAATTTACTGGGCGAGTCAGACACTCTATGAGATCGCAGATCCTTCTATGCAATCGCATAGAAGGAAACTAGAAGGTAGCATCAGTAGTGGAGAAATGAGGAAAATCGATCTGAAACCTATCTGAAACACACCCGAGGCTCCCCGGGACCCGTCTAAATGCACGAGCAAGTCTTATAACCTAACACGGACTCGCTCGAGGTTTCAAACCACATAAAACACACTAAAACGATGAATCAAACCCAAAAATCAATGAAATTCCTCAAAACTTTTTTAAACATCAATTTTTTCCATTTAAGGTATGAATCACGCCAAACGAAGTTTTTTCCATACCAAACTTCACAGATAACACATATAAATCATATCGAACCTGTACCAGGCTCCGGAACCAAAATACGAGCCCGATACCACAGGTTTCACATCAAATTTCATTTTCAAAAACCTTTATATTTTTTTCATAAAACAATTTTCTTTAAAAATTTATTTCTCGTACTTGGGACCTCGGAATTCGATTCCGGGCATATGCTCAAGTCCCATATTTTCCTACGGACCCTCCGTGACCGTCAAATTACGGGTCCGTGTCTGTTTACCAAAAACGTTGACCGAAGTCAATTTTATTCATATTTCTAATACAAAATTATCATTTTATCAGTTTTTCACATAAAGGCTTCCCGGCTATACGCCCGGGCTGCATACGTAAATCGAGGTGATATAGAAGGAGGTTTTCACAACCTCGGAACATAGAATTATCTAGAAAAATACGGGATAACCTTTTGGGTCATCACAGTTTTAAGAGTTGTCATCCTAGCTTTGGCAGATTTTTTTCTGTTGGAATCTTCAATTAGGATGTGGGTCACAATTTCCTCAATAGTGAAATTTTTCTGTTTGAGCTTTAAGTTGTTTTTGTAATCACTCCATGAGTCAGGCAGCTTCTTAATTAGCACTCCAGCAGCAAACTTTTCTGGTAAAGACATCCTCTCGGCCTTCAAGTCTTCTAACAATTTTTGAAATTCGTTGATTTGTACGTTCATCTCTTTATCATCTCTCATCTCCCACTGATAAAATTTTTCTACTATGAATTTTTGTTTGTATCATCTTTAGCAGTGAACTTTTTTAATTAAGACTTCCCATATAGCTTTTGCTTCTTTATAACTGCAGTACACGTCAAACAGTTCATTAGAAATAATTTGCAATATGGTATGATGACATACCTTGTTGGCGTGTTTCCATGATTCCACTATTTTATTATCAGTGTCTGGACTAGGTTGTGGATGCAGTAGTCCATATGCAACACCATGGACATCAAGCAGTAAGAAAATACGTTCTTGCCAACCTTGAAACTTTCATTGCCAAAAATTTTGATATTCGACACATCTGGAAATGGCCTGCCATATGATAGTGCAACTGGAACTGTGGCAGCGAAGGTACTGCCAATATTGGTAGTATCAGTAGTATTTTCAGCATCAATGTTGTTTGCTATAGTTTCTTAAACTGTAGTAATTGAGAGCAAGAACTTCAATAATAACACTGCAATAATATTATTTTGTAAGCAGATACACAGATTGACTTGAGTCGTGCTAGGAACTGTCCTAAGAAACTATTTCAGCAGTATGAAATGTCTCTCCAGGATTAAACAAGCCTACCTCTATTAGAGAGGATAAATGAATCAGCAAAATATTAAATTACAAACCCAGCTAACTAGTAGAAAAAGTAAATAAGAAAGGAAATAACTAATATTTAATATTGGACAACAAAGGAAGAAGAGAGACGTGAAAGAAAATGAAAGAAATGATGTTTTTTAGTATGAAATTGTCCGAAAGGAAGACCCTTTTATAAGCAAAAAAGCTTAAGGTTTTTCTTGCCATTTGTCAAGTATAATTGTCAAGACTTGCATGCATCTTGCCACATAGATGGACATTTGTCCACTTTACTTGCATGCATCTTGCCACATGGATGAATATTTGTCCACTTTTCTGGAAATATCACAACATCTCGCACATTTCGAAAAAAGTGTATGGAGATCCTATTGTTAACTGTTCTTCTATTTACCATTTGTCAATAGTAAGAGATACAATGTTAACAAAAAACAATAGCCACACAACAGTCTCACAAAAAATGTCAGGATGGGCTGTAATAACAGTGCATGCACCTACAAGGTTTTCATTGAATCAAAATAATGAAAGGAAAATGCAATGCGGATATGGTAGGCTAGAAACCCGTGTTTTAGTTGTAGTTTACTCTCTAATTATTGCATTTTATGTGCGTTTGAGTTTAAATAACGGTGATTTGCACTTTTTACATATTTTATGCCTTGCAGGAAATGATTCTGAGTTAAAAGGAAAAATTGGAGCTAAATCAAATAATTTGGAGTTTTGAAATCTGAGTAAAAGCCAAAGAATTAAGTTGGGATCGCATCTGGTTCTCGTGCATTGCATACGAAAGTGAGAAGAAAGTGCAAGGGCTAGAACAAGTGTACTACGCATTATTGCAAATGTGTGTCAAAAGTTTGACAAGTTCGAGAGTTTTGTGGTCTGACAAGAAAATGCACTGTTGCGACGAAGGCTATGACTCATAGAGTGACGCACTAACACAAATGTCTGTCAGACACGCGGAGTTCAGAGAGTTTGCAACTGAGTAAACTACACTAATGCGTCGCGTCACGGGCTTTCTACCGGTACAGACCAGTAGGTGCCGATTAACTGAACATAAATGCAAAACAAATAGATGAGATGAAATTTAAACAGTGTCAACAGTACTAGATACCTTATTCATCATATTCCATTGGCCAATTTGTGGCAGACAGTCTTTTCTCGACGTTTATCATGATACTTGAGCTGCAGAAATACATACCCATTACTGAAATCCGAACTAAAATAAACTTTATCAGTGCACAAATAAAATTTAAGCTAGAATGGTATACCCAGGGGTAGTAAGACCATCCCCCCTCAACCATGTATGAGAAGAATCATTTTTTTCAAAAAGCAGTGAGGATCCTAACATATCCGAAGTGGAGGCAAAATAGTAGCCTCAACTTGTCAATAATCTTAATGCCAAACTCCTTGGCATATGGGTTATTAGCATAGGCGTTATGACATACAGCCTGACATAGAAACAGAAATAAAATGGAAGTTTATAAGCAAATTATCATGTCAAAACAGTCATCTGATTGTAACAATGATCATCTGTAGCAAGTGTCGGAGGAGTTGCGATTGAAGTACCCTGAAGTTGAGATTATATATGCGGATTATTGCAAAGGCATGTATGGCTATTCTTCGCAATCAATGCACTCTCGGGATTCAAGACAAAGACATTGACGAAGGTTTGTTGCGGTAGTACTGGAAGCGGTCCGTTTAATTTTAAACCGCATAAGCAGTGTGGAGAGAAGAGAGTTGTAACATGTTCTGATAGGGCTCGCATATACATTGGGATGGATTTTGATTAACACCTGCCGCTTCGAAGAATATGATTGATATTCTCTTCAGCAGAAATAGTTTTGTATTTCCAGAGTTTAAATTCGCACGAGATCATCATGCAGTGGCAACAGAAAGGCACAGTTCCAATATTTAGAGATTAAGGTTTGTTTTAATTTGCTCCATTATTGGTATGATGAGGTTTGAAGAAGCAGATAGTCTTTTGCTATGGTAGGGTAGGTCCTCAAATGTTGTTTTTTGTGTACAGTGTGGCTAGCACCCTCTTGTTTTTTTACTAACATTAAATTTTTCAAATTTTATTACAAATTCAAAAACAAACATGAGAGTTCAGGCAGAGGTACAGTGCTGATTCTTCTTTAATTTAATACAGAATAACCTTTAGCATTCAATCAGAGAGGTCAGTTTATCGCTAGATTGTGACAAAAACTTAGTTGCCTTAGACTAAGCCATTTTCTGAAGGATATTATTTAAGACCTCAAAATCAGAACTCAGATGCCCTAAAGATGAGCAGTACTTTACAATATAATATTAAAGTCAAATAATACATGAAGAAATTATATCAAGAACAATTAGTGAAGTCTAAGCACACCAGAGTAAACTGGTGTATATCACGTAACTTTGGTGGCACATATTCCTATACTAACCGCGAATCCATTTTACGATGTCCAGGTTCAGAATCTTAATTGCTCTTCCCATCTCTACTGCAAATTTCCTCTTCCAACTTCAATCCTAGATAATTCGTATATAGTATTCAATTAAGTGCGAGATTAAATAAATAAACCAATATGATAAAATAGTAAAAACAAGCCAAGCTTCAAAGTTCAAACTACAATGTTAATATAGCACCCACAACTATAGAACTAATAAACTATAAGATTAAAGGAAAAGAAAAGGAGAAAAACTAGTTGAAAGCTTCCTCCAACATGCCCCCGATGTGAATTCTCCTTCAAAGTAGCATCCCCTCTTCAAAATTAGCTTTAATTTAGAACCCTTTTTATACAAGTTAGGGGTATCTAGGACCCAAAAAGATATTCTCCAAGTTAAAATAGGACAATTCCCGATCGGGCGCCCTGGGCGGAGCGTTGCACTAGCCTAGGCACTGAAAATTTTGGTCTTCTATGTTTCTAGCGCCACAATAACGCGTCGTGTTACCCTAGACGCTAGAATTCGGCACTTGTCCATTTTCTTCTTTTTAGCTCCAACTCCTGCGCATTAAATCCATCTCACTCTCAATTGATTCCTACACATAAACACCAAAAGTTAGCTCAACTCATTGCAATTACACATTAGAATCAATAAGAATAGAACAAAATATGAGGCGATTCACGTACAAAAAATACATACTTTTGGCCGAACAATAATCTTTTATTAAATAATTAAAATGTAGCCGCTTAATTATGGTTTTCCCAGAAGAAGAAGAAGAAAAACATATTAGATGAAATGTGTGGCTATAATAGTCAGATCCATACTCACACGTTAAACCTCAGACATTTGCCTTTTCTCGTCATTGATGACGACTTCATTTTGTTTTCTTCCCCACGAAAATGGTAGATATGATATACAGGGCAGTAGGGGAAGAATTACTGGGGAAAATTAGTGAGTGAAAATGGACAGGGGTGGAGGGAGAGTGTTATGTACGATTTCGGACGAACCGAGTAGATTTTGTTTAGACCTTGGATTTGTATTAGGAAATCCATTAAATATATATAAATATTCAATTGCGAGCCCAGTAACTAATAAGTTATGGGTTCGGTCGCAAGTTCAAAACTCATAAGCTTCAATTTCTGACTCCGCCTCTGAAAATGGACACAGTACTTCAAATAATAGTAAGAACATAATTGTGCTGCCATAGTAATTACTCTGCTGGTGTGTCTATGGAGAGTGCTGAACTAGATTTGGTTCAGACCAAAGAAGTTAGAGAAGTTGTTGAGAAGACAAGGTCTGAAAGGGATTTCTTACTAGGTTTTGTATGGGGACATGAAAGAGTTTCTGGGATGATTAAGGAAGCATGCTCAAAACCTATGAGTCTGTCTGATGATGTAGCGCCAAGAATGATGCCTTTTTTTCTTGAACCAATCAAGAAATATGGTATGTTTTTAACAAAGATATAAATATTTACAAAATAATGTCAGTTCTTAGGTAATTAAAGGTAATTTTCTTGCTAAACATTAATTCGCAACAATAAAAATGGTAACTGGCCTACTATAGTTGTTAAATTACATTAATCTTTATACTACTTAAACAAAATCGGCAGCTCAATGCACTATGCTTTCTCTATTCGCGAGATTCGGGAAAAGGCCGGACCACAAGGTTTTATTGTGCAACTTTACCGTGCATTTCTGCAAGAGGTTGTTTTCACGGCTCAAACCCGTGACCTCCTGATCACATGATAGTGGCCTTATTTGTTTGCACTTAATGGAGATTTTAATCTTAATCATAAAGATCTCATATGTTAGGTGAGTTTGATTTTAAAGTCTGGATCTTAATTATTCAGATCTTAATCATTATGTATGTTTGGTTTTTTTACTTCACAATCATTTAATGGGTCTGGATAGGTCTGTATGATTAAGATATATAACAGAGACTTAAATTCATTAAGATGCTAACATCCATATTCATTATTAACTGCCGCCACCGCCTACGATTATCAACTAACACCATTCCGCCATCACCACCACCACACCAACATCATCATCAATCATAGCCGCCGCCATTATCGACTATCACCACCACCATTCTTAACTGCAATTAACACTCATTCACCTCATCTAGCACAACTAACTACCCCATCACCATCAACAACCACAGATGGCACTGCCCATCATTATAACCCACCACCACCTTCCTCAATCATAACTACCACCACCAACTGCCATTATTAACTATCACCACCCACCACCACCATCCCCAATCATAATTGTCATCATTACCAATCACCACTAGTTACTACCCTGAACCACCACCATCAACCAAAACTACCACCAACCGCCGCCTCTTGTCGGCATTCACCTGTTAGCCATCACCTCCAACAGCTATCATTTTTTTAAAAAAACTATATATTTTATTAATAGAATCTTACATTAATTAGTCTTTCATTTGAATTTTATGTTTCTTAATTTTAAAATAAAGATAAATCTTATACATTCAAATATTAAAAATCAAATAGTCTTAATCATTTAGTATTCTAATCTTAATACACATCTTAATATTCAGTTGTGTATTCATATTCAAATATCTTAATCTTAATACACATCTTGATATCCAGATGTGCATTCAGATTCAGACGTCTTAATCTTAAATAAAACAAATGAGACCTAACTTTACTCGTTACGCCGAGGCTCCCTTCAATCTTTATACTACTCATTAAGTGGATGTATTTAAAGTCCATTCGCAAATCCTTATTCATTTCTTGTACTGAATTTTTTGTTTCTGATTAAATTTTCCAGCTCAGCTCAGATAAAAAGTTGATCAAGATTTTGAAGTCAAGTTTATTTTAGTTGTATGGAAAAAGAAAGCCATGTTTAATCTCAAAGACCTGCATTTTGTCAGGGGTAAAGTGAAGTTGTCCGGGTAACATCTACAGTGTGTACTAAAAAGTTGTTTCTTTTAACTGACCTCCTCAACTTTGTTTTTTAGGCACTAACCTTGAAAGAGATAATGACTTCGCATGATTTAACTCAATTCCTGGCCTTCATGTTTAGGAAAATTTTGCAGTGTGTATGTAGTTTTGTTTTAACTTTTTCAGAATAAATGAATTGAAACTCTTTAATTAGAAAGAATGATCATATCATTTACTCCTATACTTGTACATTATTGTTTTTTTTGGAACTGAAGGGGAGCCTAGGAGCAACAGTCAAGTTGTCTCCGTGTGACCGGTCACGGATTCGAGCAGTGGAATCAACCATTGATACTTGAATTAGGGTAGGCGACCTACATCATATCCTTTGGGGTGCGGGCCTTCCCCGGACCTTGCGTGAAAGCGGAAGGCTTTGTGCATCGGGCTGCCTTTTATTATTAATTTTTTTATTTTTTGGAGCTTCTAATTTGATGAACTTACTTGTAACGAGCCTCTCCTACTTTCGTTATCCTTTGAAGACTCTGTTCGTGTCTTTCTTTTTGGTTGTATGAATGTTCATTTCCAAATTGGTAGTAGTTATCCTGAAACCATTTGCAGGAAAAAGATCCTTTATATGGTTTTGTCCAAGACCACTAGTATTGATCATAGATCCTGAGCTTATAAAGGAAGTACTCTCAAAAATCTATCTTTATCAAAAGCCTGGTGGAAATCCTTTAGCGGCACTATTGGTACAAGGATTAGCAACCTATGAGGAAGACAAATGGGCCAAACATAGAAAAATCATCAATCCCGTTTTCCATCTAGAGAAGCTAAAGGTTTTGTCACTGCTTTCCTTCCTCTCTTCTTCCGTCCACTTCATGATTGAGAAAATCATTTTTTTCTATTCATGCTAGTTAAACTAAATTCTGATTAAATTGTCCATAGCTACTATATTTAGAGCTCGTCTTCTCGCAAATATCTTTTTTTCTTGGAATATGGTCAACCAAGAATTATCATGCTCGCACGTGTACTGCCTTTTCCTTTTCCACTTATTGAACGTCCTTTTGTTCGTTGAGGAATGCTAGGACCGAAAAAAAATGAGGTGTCATGTAGGAACTAGTGAAGTAAATCTTGAACGACGATAAATTAGACAGTAAAAAAATATATATCAAAAGAGACACAAATATTTAACGTGGTTCGGTCAATTGACCTACGTCCACCTCGGAGATGAGCAATCTACTATCCACTATAATAAAAGAGAGTACAAAATAGCAAGAGAATAACCTCACGAAGAGGCAAACACAAGTGCTACACTAATACTTGTCCCGTAAAGTTCTCCTCCTAAACACGACTCTCAAACTCATATGGCTACATTGTGGATGTTACTGAATGAGAAGGAAGGATCATCAATTTATAGAAGTCCGAACTTTTTTCCTACAAGAAAAAGGACTAGCCATACATGGAAGAATTATAATTTTCTTCAATAAAAAGGAAAATTTAATTATGGTAAGAAAATCAGAACAACTTTAAAATTCTCGCCCTTGGTCTGAATTTTCTGACAAAATAAATCTGATTCACCTTCTTCACATAGCCTTCAACATGTCGCATCTCCAAATCTCCACTGCAAAGTTTGTCTCAACAGGTCAAATTTCTCAAACAAAAATCATGATTATCAACAAATAGGTTGCGTCTAGAACTAAACCCGGCAAGAATATCCTATCTTGAACCTCGCTCTGATACCACTTGTTAGGACCGCAATAAATTCAGATGTCTTGCGGGAGCTAGTGAAGCAAACCTTGAACGATGATAAATCAGAAAATAAAAGAGAAGAATACCAAAATAGACACAAATATTCTATTAAGTTTAAGTTTCAATGATGACAATACTATCTTATGTTTAATTCGCAGGATTGCGGGAATCAGACTAACAAAAAGGAAAGAATGAGATACTGTCCAAAGATACGATTGCTACATTAATGAACAATCAAAGGAGTCCATCTATTAGACCTCAATAAAAGGAGTTCAGATTTCCAATCAAGGAAGTCTTCTCCAGCAAATATTCTAGGTCCATAAATAAGCTCTATCTCAGGCTCGAATGACTCCTCAATGCAAGCGTGTGAGAAGGAAAGTCACGTTCGAATCTGGGCTCATCCAAGAGCTGGATTCGAAGAGGCACCCCTTGGGTCAAATCCTTTTTAATGATCTCGTGCCTCTAATTTCGATCAAGACTTAACGACTCTTTTTCTCTTCTATAAGAAGGATGCTAAGTCCAAATGGAAGTCTTGCGCAACTACACACATTTTATTCTAAGTCTCTCTACTTCGTAGCCTAAACATTGTAATTATTAGTTATCAGTGTCTCAAAAGATAGGAAGAACTAGAACACAAAAGAGAGTTGTGTCAAATATTCAGAATTCATTGTTGCTATACCTTGTTGGTGGTGAACGAGTTAAAACCATTTGTATTGTAACACTTTCAAGATCTTAAGGGAACCCTTGTGACCCAAGGAAAACTGGATGTAAGTACCACAACGGTACTGAACCAGTATAAAATTGTTATGTGTTATTTACCTTTCACTTACTGCTATCTTTTATTATGCACTGTGTTCAGTCAACTAAAATTATTGTTAGTCGACTAATTTTTAATAGACCACAATTCACCCTCCCTCCCCTCCCCTCTCCTCCC
>ML334198.1:10432-39449 GCA_005239505.1 Nicotiana paniculata
CCCTCCCCTCCCCTCCCCTCTTGTACTTTCAATTGGTATTAGAGCAAGGCTCACAATCTTTACTTAATAGTTGTTGAGGAAAAGATCATGGGATCTAACACTGTTGTTGGTGCTCTATTTCAAGAAGTAACCTCTCAGGTTCGACTTCCCTACTTCAACGGTCAACACTTCTCTCACTGGAAAGTGCACATGAAAACTTAGATAATGTCATATGACATCAAAGTATGACGTGTGATCAAAAAGGGAAATCTTCCGATCCCTCTTAAGAGGGATGCAAATGGTCAAGTTATTGTATCAACAGATCCTTTTGACTTGGATGACTAAACTGATGATCAAGCTACTGTAATTACTGTAAAATCCAAAGAAAAAAATCTGCTATACAATGCAATCAGTGGAGAAGAGTATGAAAAGATATCAAGTTGTGAAACTGCTAAAGAGATGTGGCACAAACTGGAGGTCACTAATGAAGGAACCAACAAAGTGAAAGAAACTAGAATAAATCTTCTAGTTCGAGACTATGAGTTATTTTAAATGAAGGGTGAAGAATCAGTAGAAGAGATGTTTTCCAGGTTCAGCAAAATTCTTGGAGATATCAAGTATTTTGGTAGACCAATCAAGAGTAGTGAACGGGTTAGAAAGATTCTCAGGAGTTTACCTACCATTTGGCAACCAAAAGTTATTGACTTGGAATGTCAAGATCTGGACAAAATTTTCTATGATGAACTCAGAGGTGATCTAATTTCTTTTGAGAGATTGGATAGAAAAATTCAAGAGAAGAAGAAAATCGTTGTTTTTAAGGAAATTGTGACTAAAGTAGAAAATGAAGAGGAAGAAGTAGGAGGAGAATAAGATGAAAACATTGTCATGCTCTCTCAAGTTGTAACAAGTATGATAAGGAAAAACAGGAATAACAGAAGAGGGAAGCCTAACTTCAGGAAAGGAAGGATAAGCAATGAAGCTGATAAACATGATGGAAGGTGCTACAAATATGGAAAGTTTGGCTACATTCAAGCTGACTTTCCTGAACCGAAGAAGAAGCTCAGCAGAAACATGCAAAAGAAGAAATATTTCGGAGAATTGAGTGATGAGAAAGAGTCTGATCATGAGGAAATTGCTAACATATGTTTCATGTCTATAAATGAAAATGAAGATTCAGGAGAACATGGACTAATGGCTGATAGCAATAATGAGGAAGACGAGTCAAGAGAACTTGTTCTCATGGTGGACGAAGGAACTAGTGAGGAACACCGCAAGAAGATCGAAAGAAAATGGTATCTCGACAGCGCGTGTTCCAGACATATGACGGGTGACAAACAATTGTTCAAATCAGTCACCAAATTAGATGGAGGAACAGTTACTTTCGGAGACAAATCCAAAGAAAATGTAATTGGTGTTGGAAAAGTTCCTCTGAGCTCAACATGTGATGTAGATGAAGTCTACTTAGTTGATGAACTTGGCTATAATCTTCTCAGTATCAGTAAACTATGTGACAACGACTATGAGGTTCATTTTAAGAAACACGGCTGATTTATAGAAGATGAATCAGGAAAAATCATTCTTTCTAGAGACAGAAATGTCTACGCAATCAAAAATTTAGAAGAAACTTGGGGTTCAAATTTGTCTTACTTCCATGATTGATGATCCCTGGGTTTGGCATAGAAAAATTGGTCATGCCAGCATGCATACTATTCAAAAACTGTCTAAACGTGATCTCGTTTTGGACTTCCAAAACTAGATTTTTCAAAGGATCATATATGTGATGCATGTCAACTAGGAAAACAAACTCGTTCTTCTTTAAAAATTAAAAACATTGTATCCACTTCCAAACCTCTTCAACTGTTGCATATGGATTTATTTGTTCCTACTAGAACTGCTAGCATAGGTGGTAGGAAATATGCATTTGTTATTGTAGATGATTTCTCTAGATTTACCTGGGTTATGTTTCTTAGTCACAAAGATGATGCGCTAAAGAATTTTGAAGTTTTCTGTAAGAAGGTTCAACGATAAAAGGGATACTATATCTCTACTGTCAAGATTGATCAAGGAGGAGAATTTGAAAGCAGAGCCTTTGAAGATTTCTGCAACGATCAAGGAATCTCTCACAACTTCTCTTCACCAAGATCATCACAGCAAAATGGAGTAGTAGAGCGTAAAAATAGAACCTTACAAGATAAGGGAAGAACCATGATTGTAGAAAACTCTCGACCTCATCATTTCTGGACAGAAGTTGTCAGTACAACATGCCACATCATCAACAGGTATTTAATTCGACCAACTCTCATAAAGACCCCCTATGAGCTATGGAATGGTAAGAAACCAAATATCAACTCTTTTAATCCTTTTGAATGCAAATGTTTCATCCACAACAATGGGAAGGACACTTTGGGTAAGTTTGATCCCAAGAGTGACGAAGGAATATTTCTTGGTTACTCTCCTTCAAATAGAGCATACAGAGTCTATAATAAAAGAATTTTGTGCATTGAAGAATCTATTCATGTTGTTTTTGTTGATACTAACCCTCGCCCAAGGAATGAACAAATTCCTGAAGATGAGGAAATTTCTTGTGCCCCTAAGTCTGTTATTGTAGGAAAGGATCATCAAAGTGACTCAACCATCTGAAATACCCACAGAAGATCTCGAACAACCTCAAGCATCTCAGTCGACTACTAAACAAAGAGAACCTCCAGTAATTACTTCAAATGAATGAAAAATTGAAGCAGGATACCCTCACAAATTCATTATAGGAGATCCACAGGAAGGAATAACTACAAGAAGGTCTCAACAGAACAAATCTCATGTAGCTCTCATTTCTCAACTTGAGCCAAAGAAAGTGGATGAAGTTCTCAAAGATACTCACTGGATAAATGCTATAACAGAGGAACTAGATCAATTTGAAAGAAATAAAGTATGGGAATTGGTTCCAAGACCTCCAAACTCCTCTATTGTTGAAACTAAGTGGATTTTCATAAACAAATTGAATGAATCAGGCCAAGTGGTTCGAAATAAAGCAATACTGGTCGCTCAAGGTTATTCTCAACAGGAAGGAATCAACTACAATGAAACCTTTGTGTTTGTGGCAAGACTTGAATCCATTCGAATATTACTTGATTTCGTTGCTCACAAAGGATTCAAGCTATTTTCAAATAGATGTTAAAACTGTGTTCCTTAATGGTTACATTTCTGAAGAAGTATATGTGAAGCAACCAACTTGGATTTGCAAATGACACATTTCCTTATCACGTATACAAGCTGACTAAAGCCTTGTACGGTCTCAAACAAGCCCCTCGGGCATGATATGAAAGGTTAAGCTCTTTCCTCCTTAATCAAGGTTTCAGAAGAGGTAATATCGATATAACTCTTTTATTAAGCACTCCAGTTCAGGTAACCTTATTACTCAAATTTATGTATATGATATTATTTTTAGTATCCCTAACTCTGTTCTCTGTGAAGAATTTGCTCTTTCTATGAAAGGAGAATTTGAGATGAGCATGATGGGAGAACTGACTTTCTTTCTTGGACTTCAAATCAAGCAATCTCCTAAAGGGATTTTCATTAGCCAAACCAAGTACACTAAGGAGCTTATCAAAAAGTTTGGCATGGAAAATGCTAAGGCAATTGGAACTCCAATGAGTCCAACTACAATGCTAGATGAAGACAACAATGGAAAAAAGGTGATAAAACCATGTATAGAGGAATGATTGGATCTCTATTATATCTAACTGCTAGTCGACCGGATATTATATTTAGTGTGTGCAAATATGCAAGATTTCAGTCAGCTCCAAAGGAATCCCATCTTTCTGCTATTAAATGGATTATTAGATATTTAATTGGTACTTCCGAGCTAGGATTATGGTATGATCGTTCTAAATAATTTTTCTTTAAAGGGTTTTCCAAATGCATACTTTGCAGGTGACGAGATAGATAGAAAGAGCACCAGTGAGACATGTCAATTGTTAGGAAATGCCTTAGTATCTTGGCATAGCAAGAATTTACAAAATTGCGTAGCACTATCAACAGCCGAGGCAGAATACCTAGCTGGTGAAAGCTGTTGTACACAAGTTCTATGGATTATGCATCAACTTCTCGACTATGATTTATCTCTCACATTTCCTCCTATATTCTGCGATAATACCAGTGTTATATGTTTATCAAAAAATTATGTGCATCATTCTAGATCAAAGCATATAGAAATTAAACATCATTTTATTCGTGATCATGTTGTAAAAGGTGACATTGTTTTAGAATTTATTAGTATTGATTCTCAACTTGCTGATATTTTTACAAAACCACTTTTGGAAGAAAGATTTTGTCTACTCCGAAAAAAGATTGGCATTGTTCTAAATTCGTAAATCAAATATTTACCGTATATCAAAATATTTTACAATTTTTAAGAATATCTTATTTCCTTAATTATGTGTGGCTTAATAAATTTTTTTGTGTAAGTGTAATTATTGCATCCTCTCAGTACCACTGATCAGTCACTTCAGAAGCATCACCTCCATCTGAACTTGCCATTTCCTTTAACCAAGGCGTCCCTTCGTTCCTCCCAATAGCACCAAATAAAACCCTTCATTCTCCGACACTCTCCTCATTCTCTTCAAAGCACCCCCTCACACCATGGCCAAAATAAATCCTTCTTCTTCCGTTGCAACCAGACGCAATCGAAGGTTTCAAAAACCCCTTAACACTGAAGAATCTGTGGATGTGGAGTCGTCTATTGACTCAAATTTCCTCAGAACAGACAACAAAAGCAGTGAATCATCTGGAAATCCTTCCATTAGCCCAAAAAAAGCCGGCAAAAGGCCCATGGAACAAACCTCCAAAAAGTCTGCATACAAGAAAGGTAAAGTGGAACACATGGAATTTGATCCTGAGGACAAGTTAATTTTCTATGGTCCTAGTGAAAAAGCAAGGTTTGAGTCCTACAAGTCAAAATCTATGGCTTATGGACGCTCTGCAAGTCTCTCTCTTATGAAAATCCTTCATTGTGATGTAACTGCTATTTTCGATTTTCAGCACCTTTCTTCTTTATTTGATACCATTGGGAACTCTGTTTATCAAGAACCAGTTAGAATATTTTATGCAAATCTTTTTGTGAATGATAAAGGTGATTTGGAATCTATGGTTCTAGGCACTAGAATTGTCTTGGACTCTTATCAATTTGAAAAGATTTTCTCTACCAAGTTTAGAGGGTTTGATGTTTTTGTCCAAAATTCATGGACAAAAGATTTTGAAGTTTCCTTTGATGAAGAAAAAATCTTTTTATCTGATAATCCTCCTGCCATTGGTCCCAAGAATCTTAAGTTTGAACATCGTGTCTTGACCCACATGATTGCTACTACTCTCCTCCCTAGAACTGGGTCCCTTATCTCTCTGTTCACTAGAGATTTTTTTGTTCTTTACTGCCTAGTTAACAATAAATGACTTGATTCATTTGTGTGGATTTGTCAATACATTCTTAAAAGTATAAGGGATATATCTTCTTCTGCTACATATTTTCCCTATGATCTTGTCATCTCACATGTTCTCAAGGTCATGAAGGTAGATTTGGCACCCTTTACACCCAAGTACATTATCAGTACTTATGATAAGACTGCCTTCTCTATGATGGGGTACACTCTGGGTGATGATGGATGGGTTAAGCGCGCCAAAGTTGAAAGTATTCCAGTGCCAGTTGAAGTTCAAACTGAACAACCAGTTTTAAATTTTTTTTTTGCTTGGGTCTGTACTAGCTAAGCCTCTACTTAAGGCAATACTCTTGTTGCTCTAACCTCCTAATTAATATGTATATTATTTCCTATGTTATATGTTCTTTGTGCTTTTCTTTCCTTTTTGATTGATGTCAAAGGGGGAGAAAAATGTAGAGAAGTGAACACCAGCAGGAGACACCAATTATTCAGAGGAGATGGAATTACTCAGGGGGGGATGGAAACAACATAAACTCAGGGGGAGCAACTTATAAAAAGGGAAGTATCATAATTTATGGTTCTTTTGTGTTTATTCTCTCCTGATTTTCATCATCAAAAAGGAGGAGATTGTTAAGTTTAAGTTTCAATGATGACAATACCATCTTATGTTTAATTTGCAGGATTCAGACTAAAAAAAAGGAAAGAATGAGATGCTGTCCAAAGATACGATTGCTACATTAATGGACAATCAAAGGAGTCCATCTATTAGACCTCAATCAAAGGAGTTCAGATTGCCATTCAAGGAATTCTTCTACAACAAATATTCTGTCCATAAATAAGCTCTATTTAGGCTTGAATGACTCCTCAATTCAAGCATGTGACAAGAAAAGTCACGTTCGAATCTGGGCTCATCCAAGAGCTGGATTCGAAGAGGCACCCCTTGGGTCAAATCCCTTTTAATGATCTCGTGCCTCTAATTTTGATCAAGACTCAACGACTATTTTTCTCTCCTATAAGAAGGATGCTAAGTTCAGATGGAAGGCTTGCGCAACTACACACATTGTATTCTAAGTCTCTCTACTTCTTAGCCTAAACATTGTAATCCTTAGTTATCAGTGTCTCAAAAGATAGGAAGAACTAGAACACAAAAGAGAGTTGTGTCAAATATTTAGAATTCATTGTTGCTATACCTCGTTGGTGGTGAACGAGTTAAAACCATCTGTATTGTAACACTTTCAAAAACTTAAGGGAACCCTTGTGACCCAAGGGAAACTAGATGTAAGTACCACAACGATACCGAACAAGTATAAAATTGTTGTGTGTTATTTACCTTTCAATTACTGCTATCTTTCATTCTGCACTGTGTTCGGTCAACTAAAATTATTGTTAGTCGACTAATTTTTAATAGACCACAATTCACATCTCCCATTTGTAATTTCGTATTCAAAGTGGTTCGGTCAATTTACATATGTCCACTGCGGAGATGAGCAATCCACTATCCACTATAATAAAAGAGAGTACAGAATATCGAGAGAATAACCTCACGAAGAGGCAAACGTAAGTTATACACTAACACTAGTTCTCCCCCTAAACACGACTCTCAAACTAATATGCTACATTGTGGATGCTATTGAATGAGAAGGAAGGATCCTCAATTTATAGAAGTCCAAATTTTTTTCTACAAGAAAAAGAACTAGCCAAATATGGAAGAACTATAATTTCTTTCTACAAAAAAAAACTCAATTATAATAAATATATTATCCTTTCCTTGAAAGAATAATAAAACCAAATATGATAAGAAAATGAGAAAGAAATCCCAATTCCCATCACCTTCTTCTTCTATCACTACTCCTCTTCCTCCCCCTCTCTCTCCGTTACTTTCATCTTCTCTGTTACTAAATTTCTCTGCAAAAGTTCCTGAATCCTCTTTGTTCCAAATTAGCCTGCGGATGTTGATCACACCTTCGTAAGCTCTTCTTCGATGTATGCATCCTTTTAAAGGTTTTTCATTTAGTTCTAATTTGGTTATGTTTCTCATTTTTTATAAGTTTTCTCCATGCTTCCTTCTTCAATATACCCAATTTTTGTGTAATGGAACTTTGGCGCTATCTATTTGCTTTTTTTCATATTTTTGGATAGCTTTTAGTTGAATTTTTTTAATACGCATATTAGTAATATATCTGATTTGCACATGAATACTTAAAAATAGATACTTAGGTGCATTATTTTGGATATTTGATGAATGAAAATCTGATACTTTTGGGTAATCAAATCTAATTAGTTTTTCTCTTCAGTTTTGATATTCTCAAAACAGATTATATTGAAATTCAAGTGACGTTCTGTTCTTTTTCTCTTTGATGATCAGTCAAGCGTTGTTCATTTCACGAGTGTTCAAATATGGTTGTGAGGGTGAATATTTTTTAGTATGATAATTCATTTTAAGTGAAGTATGCTTTATATAATGTGCTTTTCTTAGTTTTTTCATACTTAAGCAGGTAGTTCTTGAAAGTAAATTATTTTCTTCTGCTTTTTTATTTCTTGCTTTCGAGTTTTGGGTAGTATTCATATTAGTGAGTAACACTACTATAACATTAGTGTGCGATTCGTCATCCACCGATAGATAAAATGCTTGTTGTTGCTTCTCTGGCTACTGTTCCGGCTAAAGATTTCTTTCCACTTTAACTTGCCTTCCTTATCTTCTAATCTGGGCGTGCATATGACTATCTCTAGTGCTTTCTGCTACCTAGCTTGGTTAGAAGAGCAGAGAAAGATCTTATGGTTGTAATATGTCGAATTTTGTCTGGTTCGTAATTTTTCAAGACTCTTTTGCGTAAGTTCCTTGATTTGGACAAGGCATTAAGTCTATGTTTACATTCGTGTGTTAATATCTTGGATGGATTACAAAAAAATGGATCTGTTTATTATAAAGGGATTTGTCATCCTTACCTTGCTTCACCTTAATTGTTAGTTGAACACTCTTTTCTTTTTCTTGTATTGAACCAGCAAGTTACACTAGATGGTGATGGTACCTCATTGTATTCTGTAATTCTATAGAAGTGACATGTCATTGACATTTTTCCTCTTTCATCATTTCTCGAACGTTATATGGTTCCAGCTTTTCGTTTGAGTTGTAGTGAGATATTGTTTCAGCTGAAGGCTCACATGAGATAGATGTATGGCCTCACCTTGAGCAATTGAGTTGCGATGTGATCTCCCGAACAGCTTTTAGTAGTAGTTATGAAGAAGGTAGAAAGATATTTGAACTTCAAAAGGAACAAGCTCAGCATCTTGTGGAAGCTTTCCGCTCTGTTTATATCCCAGGAAGGAGGTAAATTGATTTGCCTAAGAAAGAAATTCAACTTGATTATTAATTCTGACTCTAGTGAATGCATAATAATTTATTAATGCAAATCGCTTTCCCTTCATCTTTCTTATCTAACGCCTTCTGATTTTCTGATTTATATAACTACTTCAAAGATTTTTACCAAGAAAGAGGAATAGAAGAATGAAGGAAATAAAAAAGGAGGTTCGAGCGTCAACTAAAGGTGTTGTTGATAAAAGATTGAAGGAAATGAAAGCAGGGGACACCAATAATGAGGATCTATTGGGCATATTGCTCGAATCAGATTTTAAAGCAATTGAACAGCACAGAAACAAGGATTTTGGAATGAGCATTGAAGAAGTCATTGAAGAATACAAGTTATTATATTTGCTGGCCAAGAAACTACATTAGTGTTGCTCCTATGGTCTCTAGTGTTGTTGAGCAGGTATCAAGATTGGCAGACACGGGCCAAAGAAGAAGTCTTGCAAGTCTTTGGGAGTCGAAAACCGGATTTTGACGGATTAAATCATCTAAAAATTGTAAGTACTCTAGTTGGTTGGTTCAACTTCTATGCCATGGGTATGTACTCTGATTGTATTGCTATTGCTTGAGTACTTTATTATGAAAAGACCAGGGCTTTGATATCAGTGGGGTTCTGTGTGAGGCTTGAACTCAGGATGCTTGCTCTGATACAATGTTGAATTGTCTGACCATCTCAGCTACAAGTTTAAGCTATTAGAGGAAGCAGGGCAGAGCTACCGTCGGTAAACAACGCGACTTTATCATATGAGATTATGATGTTGGATTACAGCAGGGCAGAGCTACTGTCGGTAAGGGTTGCCAATTGAGCATTCTTCAAAAAAAAAATTATGTTGTACTATATATTTAGGCCACATATTATTTTATCATATCCCTTAATACTTTTGTCGAAATTTCTGGCTTAGTCACTATCATTACAGCATACATTTACCCTCGCTGGATTTGGTCAACCTAACTTGGGTGTTTTGACTACACCTACGACCAAGAATTATAGGTTGATTAGGTGTTTTAGTTTGATATTTGGTTTATTTCATGTATATATTCACATAAAGTACTACAACACTTTGCTATTATACGAGATAACTTATACAACAACAACAACTCGTTTGGGGAGAGTAGTGTGTACGCAGACCTTACCCCTACCTGAGGGGTTAGAGAGGTTGTTTACGAAAGACCATCGGCTTAAGACGACGAAAAGAAACACTATAACTTATAAATAAATTTTTAAGTGTTTGGAACAAATTTAATTATAGTAGCTTTAATTTACTAACTTCAACTAATTGTCAAAATATGTACTTATATATGTCATAATATACATTATTGGTTGTATCTTAACACCAGTACCTATACTCCAATCCATATCCCCAATCCTTAGAGTTAGGTGATGGCGAGTCTGACTTGTAGATTTGCGCTCGTGTCGGGTGCCCATACTGGTATCCCAGCAACATAGGTTGCAGTAATCAAATTTTGTGGTGTATAGGCTATTGCAAGTAGAAGGAGACACCCTTTGTGTCACTCGGTGGAGAAAAATGTTTGTGTAATGGTGTACCATATGTTGTATGCCTTTTGTACATGACAAGCCCCCTTTTCAAGAAAAACCTGTTCAATTATATCTGCGTTATCTTTCTGGACTTTACTTGAATAAAACATGGTATTGATTGGTCCAAACCATGGTAACTTTTTCCATGTTTGCTCTGGGCTTTAGGTAATTTACTTCCCAACTTTGTTCTTGTAACTGCATTTTGCTGGTCAACCATCCACTCTCTTACATGGCTATTGTGATGCGGATAGGGGTGGTTCTATTGACGATCGTAAGTCTACCAGTGGCTGTGCTATTTTTCATGGGTCTCATCTGATCTCTTGGGCATCAAAGAAGCAACATGCAGTACCTTGTTCGAGCATTGAGGCTGAGTATCATGCACTTGCCAATGTAGCCTCCGAACTCACATGGTTAGAGTTTCTACTTCGGGAAATTGGTTGTTTTTCTTCGTCTACTCCTGCGTTATGGTGTGATAATCTTAGTACAACATATTTAACTGTTAATCCGGTTTTTCATTCTCGAACCAAGCACATGGAAATCGATTTTCATTTCGTTAGAGATAAAGTGAAGAAAAAAGCACTCTCAGTTTGCTATATTGGCTCAAATGATCAAATTGCAGATGTTCTCACCAAAGGGCTGTCTAAGTTGCGCTTCCAGGAGTTTAAGGGACAAGTTAACCGTGCTTTCCAACCCTGCTCAACTTGAGGGGGTGTGTAAAGAGTAGAATCCTATTATACCAGGAACTATATGTAGCATGTTGTATTTAGGATAGTTCATTACTTGGTGTCCAAGTGCCGTAGTTTAGTTAGGACTCCTAAACCTCATATGTGTATGTGTGTGTATATACACACACACACACACACATATATATATATATATATATATATATATATATATATATATTCACGTTGTGTTCATTTAATGAATATAGAGAGGATTGGCAGACTCTTGTTAGTGCTGACTGTCAGTCAGCAAGCTGAACTGGCAATGCAGGATAGTAAAATTTCTAGGTTAGCCGTAAAACTCAAATAGTAACCGTGGCATATTGCATTCCAATTGAGGGTTTATATGTGAAGTGGAGAAGGCTAAAGTTATCTTCAGGGCGATTCTTCCTATGCTCCTTAGTTTTTAGTTGAAGTCCTAGGTTCTCAATATTATGTTGAATTTGACAAGATTAATGTGAACTAGTGTGAACATTTGAAGCCTCCTTTTAAGAAGAAATTGGTAGATGTATCTTTCATGCATTTACATTGCATGATCACACCTAATATGATGTCATGCATGATATTGTTAAGGTTATTTACCTTATACAAATAAAAAGGGTTTTTTTCATTTGAAACATCTCTCACTTGCATTCTTATCTCCTAAGACATTTGAATGTTCTTTCTCACTTGTATTTTTGGAGTGAAATAAAGTTTGAGTTGATTGTGTCCGAGGACTAGGAAAAAATTAAATTTTGCCGAACCTCGTTAATTTCTGGTGTTCTTTTTATTATTGTCTCATTTACTATTTATTAGCTACCTTTACATATAGTTGTTGTTATTTAATCACTCTCTACATATATATTCGGCTTCCGCAACAATTGGTATCAGAGCCAAGGTTTTATCTTAGTATGCTTTGTGGTTGCAGCATAATATGAACTTCCACATCAAAAAAGAATTGTCGTTCAAACCATCTGACATATAGCTAATGGATTCAACTTGTAGCTACCATATGTGCCCCAATAGGAACTGGTTCATTGATGTTCAAGAAGGAGAATGCGGAGTTATTCACACCGCGAATAACAATCCTCTTACCGCATATGGTATTGGTTCAATCCGATTAAGGAACATTGATGGATTGATCAGAACATTAACAGATCTTCGATACGTACCATAGTTGAAGAAAAATCTCATTTCTGTAGGAGTCCTAGAGTTAAAGGGGCTCAAAGTCGTTGCAGAAAATGGGGTAATGAGAATATGCTCCAGTGCACTAGTGGTAATGAAGGGAATTCGGCGAAATAATAACATGTACCACTATCACGGTAGTACAGTTATTGGGACAGCAACAGTGACATCTAGTGATGACAAGGAGGCAGAAGCAACCAAGCTATGGCACATGCGCTTGGGACATGCTAGAGGAAAATTCTTGAAAATTTTATCAGATCAAGGATTGTTAAAAGGAGTAAAGACTTGCAATTTGGAGATTTTTGAGTGTCAAAGGGAAACATACAGGGATTAAATTTGGAACAGTTATCCATAATACTAAAGGTATTTTAGATTATGTTCACTCTGATGTTTGGGGTGCTTCCAAAACACCTTCATTAGGTGGGAAACACTATTTTGTAACCTTTATTGATGACTTTTCCCGGAGAGTATGGGTGTATACTATGAAAACCAAAGATGAGGTACTGGGAATTTTTCTCAAATGGAAGGCGATGATAGAGACTCAAACTGGCAGAAAGATAAAGTGTCTCCACACAGATAACTATGGAGAATACAAAAATAATCTTTACAATAAGATTTGTGAAGATGATGGTATTTTGAGACATTTCACTGTCAGAAATACACCACAACAGAATGGAGTGAATGACTGTATGAACTGGTCTTTTTTGTAGAAGGTTCGGTGTATGTTGTCCAATGTTGGCTTGGGCAAAGAATTTTGGGCAGAGGCAGTAACATATGCATGCCACCTTATTAATCGTCTACATCTTCTGATATTGGTGGCAAGACACCATTATAAAAATGGTATGGAAAACCTGCTGAAGATTATATTTTTTTGCATATATTTGGCTCAATTGCATACTATTGGGGTGAGCATCGGTCAGTTCGGTTCGGTTTTGAATATCATCGGTTTTGCCTATCGGTTATCGGTTTACAAATATCATAACCCGATAACCAAACCGATAAGATATTTGTTATTGGTTATTGGTTAATCGGTTATCGATCATTATCGGTTCGGTTATCGGTTTACCCGATAAGATAACTAAAATAATTTCGCAATATATAAAACTGTCGAGTTCTCAATTATCTTGAGCCAAAAGTCAAGAAATAGAGATTTTCGTTGTCTTTGACAACTTTATGATGCATAAATATAGGATTACAAAGGTGGAATGTAATATGATTGTATTAATAATAAAACGTGGAATATGATTCGTATGTTTAACTAGAAGTGAAAAAAGTGGGATAAAATAGTAAGACGACGTTACACAATCAAGTCTTTAAGCTACTGGTTATGTTACGATAATTTATATGAATATTTATCAGAAATTATGTATTGATAATATCAGAAACTGGCTAACCCATGTATCAAATAAACAGAAGTTTACTGCTTAGGATTCTTAATATTCCAAAAAGAGAAACACTTGTTAAAATTATAAGTGTTTTATAATTTTAGATTTGTCCAAAAAGAGAGAAACACCTGTCCAACCTGAGGGCGTGATGCAACTGACGAGTGACGTCGGCCTGAGTCTTGACGGGCTGACTAGTGACTGGTGACTGGTGAGGGCGTGAGCCGTGAGGCGGAGAACTGGTGAGGACGTGAGTCGTGGTGAGGCGGGGAACTGCTGAGGTTGGGCCGTATGGGTGCGGCGGAAAATTGAGAAACTGATAAAGAGAAATTGACTTACTGAGAATTGATAAAGAATAGGGAAATGAATTATGAAATCCTAGTATAGTATGTATATACTTAAGGGTAAATTAGTAAATTAGTTAATTCTTATTGGGTTATCGTTTTTTACCCAATAACATAATTGCAAATCGAGCCCGAACCGATAACCCAATAAAATTTTTTTTTACCCGTTACCGAACCGTTAACCCAATAATCCAATACCAATAACCCAATAAATAATTAACGGTTCGGGTTATCGATTTTATCCGATATATGCCCACCCCTACATACTATCATGTGAAAGAGTACGAGAGCAAAGAAAGCTATATTTATGGAGATTACTTCTGGAGTCAAAGGATACCGCTTATGGTGTCCAGATACAAGAAAAATTATATTCAGTAGAGATGTTACCTTTGATGAATCTGCCATAACAGATAATGTGACAGTTGAAGATGTCAAACAAACTGATGGTGCTTCAAAGCAGGTGGAATTTGAGGGAAAATTAATTTTCCCAACACATGAAGAAAACAAGGAAACAATATAAGACTTTCCCCTAGAATAAGAGTCTGTGGAAGAGGAGATTCCAAATCAGGAACCCTAACAATAACTTGAATAAATAGCAACCAGCAAGCCAAAAAGAACAATAAAGAAACATGTTCGTCTCATAGAGACGGCGGCTTGTGTAGCCTCAATTGTAGCTGATGGTATTCTTACCACTTATAAAGACTTAGTCCAAAGTTCAAAAAAAGATAAGTGGAGGTATTTCCATGAATGAAGAAATACAGTCCCTTCATCAGAATCGTACATGAAAATTGGCCAATCTCTCGAAGGGCAAGAAAGAAATTGGGTGAAAATGGGTATTTGCAAAGAAAGAATAATTTCTTAACCAAGAAGATGTTCGCTACACAGCAAGATTGATGGTCAAAAGGTACGCTCAAAAGGATGGAATTGATTACAATGAGGTGTTTTCTCCGGTTGTGAAATACTCATCCATTAGAGTTTTGTTGGATTTGGTAGCACAGTTGGATTTGGAACTAGTTCAGTTAGATAGAAAAACTGCATTTTTACATGGAGACTTGGAAGAGGAAATCTATATGACTCAGCCATAAGGATTCAAAGTTGCTGGAAAGGAAAATATGGTGTGCAAACTTGAAAAATCGTTGTACGGATTGAAACAATCTTCTAAATAATGGTACAAATGATTTGACAAGTTTATGTTGCGGCAGAAGTAGAGAAGAAGCTAATACGATCATTGTGTGTATTTGCGCAAGTTTGAAGACAGATCTTTCATATATCTTCTCCTATACGTTGATGATATGTTGACAACTTCCAAAAGTCAAGTGGAAATTGAGAAGTTGAAGATTCAACTAAGAAAGGAGTTTGAGATGAAGGATTTGGGTGCGGCGAAGAAAATTCTTGGCATGGAGATGAAAAGAGATAGACATTCAAAGAAACTCTATCTATCTCAGAAAGAATACTTGAAGAGAGTAACAGATCAATTTGGCATGAATGAGAACACGAAGTCGGTTAACACTCCTCTTGCTCCTCACTTTAAGCTTAGTGTTGCTATGTCGCCGAATAATGAAGCTGAACGAGAGTATATGTCAAGAGTGCCATATGTGAATGCCGTTGGTAGCTTGATGTATGCAATGGTTTGCACTGATATTTCACATGCTATTGGAGTTGTAAGCAAGTATATGCATGATCTAGGAAAGGAGCATTTGCAAGTTGTGAAATGGATTCTACGGTATATTTGTAATACTGTAGATGTTGGATTGATTTTTGAGCAGGAAGATAGTCAATATCTGGTTGGATATTGTGACTCAGATTATGCAGGTGATTTGGACAAGCATAGATCAACTACCGGTTAAGTTTTCACTTTTGCAAATGCACCAGTTAGTTGGAAGTCTACTTTGCAGTCAATGGTTGCTTTGTCTACTACTGAGGCAGAGTACATGGAAAATACAAAGGTTTTAAAGGAGGCAATTGGCTTCAAGGGTTGCTTAGAGAGCTTGGTATTGGTTAAGAAAGCATCACACTAGTTTGTGATAGTCAGAGTGATATCCAATTAGCAAAGAATCAAGTTTATCATGCAAAGATGAAGCACATTGATGTTAGATATCACTTTGTACGATATATTATTGAAGAAGGTGGAGTATGGTGCAGAAAATTCAGACTACAGACAACCCTGCCGATATGCTAACAAAAGTAGTGACTGCGATCAAGTTTCAACATTGTTTGAACTTGATCAACATTTTTGAACTTTGAAGATTGAAGTTGAAGACACAATCAAAATTTATCATTGAGAGAAAATTGAAAAAGTGGGATCTTGCCAAGGTGGAGATTTCTTGAATTTGACAAGATTAATGTGAACTAGTGTGAACATTTGAAGCCTCCTTTTAGGAAGAAATTGGTAGATGTATTTTTCATACATTTACATTGCATGATCAAACTTAATATGATGACATTCATGACATTATTTAGGCCATTTCCCTTCTATAAATAACAAGTGTTTTGTTCATTTGAAAACATCTCTCACTTGCCTTCTTATCTCCTAAGACATTTGAATCTTCTTTCTCTTTTGTAGTATTTCACTTGTATTTTTGGAGTGAAGTAAAGTTTGAGTTGATTGTATCCGAGGACTAGGCAAAAATCAAATTTTTTCGAACCTCGTTAATTTCTGGTATTCTTTTTATTATTATTTCATTTACTATTTATTAGATAACTTTAGATATAGTTGTTGAGTTTTTTAAGCTTAATTTAGCTTAAAAGAGGGTGAATGGGAAATGGAGAAAAAATGAAATATTTGAGTTTCCCACCTTGACAAAGGGACATAGTCCCATATTGGAAGAGGAAAAAGTTTTTGATGGTTATATATACAATTGCTCTTCTTCTAACTCTTAAAGAGTTATGAAGAAGGCAAGCTTCGCGCCGTCGTCGTCGTCGTCGCTCGAGCCGTCTCCGTTTTGGAGATTAAAGCCTTCATGGCGATTTTATACTCCATTGAAGATTAAAATCTATGTGATTTTCTCCATTTATTAAACGTTTGTTTGTGTCATTCTTTTACAGAAATGACGAATGACAACGATAACTAGACTGTTCCGATGGTGATTGCCAATGCATCGACAAGCCGAACAATACCGGCATTGGCACCGGCATAACAACCCAAAAAAATTTCCGGGATTTATTCAAACGGTGGCAGAAGAAGATGTTCTTCTACTTGACGACATTAACTCTACAGAAGTTCATTAAAGAAGATGTTCATGTTCTGCCCGACGAAACTCCAGAAAATGAACTCTTTCTCGTGACTGAGGCGTGGAAGCATTCTGATTTTCTATGCAAGCATTACATTCTTAGCGGGCTGGAGGACGATCTCTATAACGTCTATAGTAATGTGGAGACGTCAAAAGAACTGTGGATTGCGCTTGAAAGGAAATACAAAACTGAAGATGTCGAGTTGAAGAAATTCGTTACCGCTAAATTTTTGGACTACAAAATGGTAGATAGCATCTATTATTATCCAAGTCCAGGAATTGCAAGTGATAATTCACAATCTCCTTGCTGAAGGTATAAGTCGAATTAATGTTGATGTTGAAAGTATTAATTTTATTATTGTTACTGATAGAATTTTCATTGAAGGTCCTGTCATCAATGAAGCATTCTAAGTTGCAGCGATGATTGAGAAGTTGCCTCCTTTGTGGAAGGACTTCAAAAATTACTTGAAACACAAATTCAAGGAGATGTTGCTTGAAGATCTCATTGTTCGGTTGAGAATCGAATAGGACAACAAAGCTGCTGAAAAGAATGGTCATGGAAACTCAACAATAATGGGAGCAAACATTGTTGAGGATGCTCCTCAAAATAA
Source organism: Nicotiana paniculata (assembly GCA_005239505.1). Classification (NCBI taxonomy): domain Eukaryota; kingdom Viridiplantae; phylum Streptophyta; class Magnoliopsida; order Solanales; family Solanaceae; genus Nicotiana; species Nicotiana paniculata. The sequence continues at coordinate 28,195 of ML334198.1, forward strand.
TAAAAAGAAGAAGAAGGCTTCTGGACCGAAAAACAACACAAGCAAGAATCGGTTCAACATAAATTGCTACAATTGTGGAAAAGCTGGACACAGATCTACATATTGTTGTTATCCAAGGAAAGACAAGAAGAAAGGCCAAGCAAACATGGTTGAAAAGCACGAAGATGTTGATGAATTGTGAGCTATGCTTTCTGAATGAAACCTGGTGGGAAATCTTAAGGAGCGGTGGATTTGTTCTGGATCCACTCGCCATGTTTGTGCTGTTAGAGAAGCGTTTACTACACATGCTCCAGGAGGACCCGAAGAGACGCTTGGCCAAAATTGAAGGATATGTGAAGATATTTCTGAAAAGGACTTCTGGCAAGACGGTGACTCTGAATAACGTCCTTCATGTTCCCGATATTAGGAAGAACTTAGTCTCTGCTGGACTTCTCGTTAAGAACGGGTTTAAGTGTGTTTTTGTATCTGATAAGGTTGTAATAAGTAAGAATGAGATGTTTGTAGGAAAAGGTTACCTCATTGAGGGCCTTTTCAAACTAAATGTAATGGTCGTTGAGAATAATAAAATTTCATGTTTTTCTTACTTACTTGAGTCAAATGATTTATGGCATATCCGTTTGGGACATGTCAATCTTAAAACCTTGCGGAAATGATAAATTTGGAAGTATTTCCTAAGTTTGAATGCGACAAATCAAAATGCCAAATATGTATGGAATCTAAGTATGTTAAACATCCTTATAAGTCAGTGAAAGGAATTCAAATCCTTTAGACTTAATTCACACAAATATTTACGACATGAAGCCAATGTCACCTCGTGGTGAAAAGAAGTATTTCATAACTTTTATTGACGACAGTATTCGATATTGCTATGTTTACTTACTTAATAGTAAATATGAAGCAATAGGCGCATTCAAAAAATACAAAAATGAAGTTGAAACGCAACTTAACAAGAAAATCAAAATGATAAGAAGTGATAGGGGTGGTGAATATGAATCTCCTTTTGAAGAAATATATTTAGAATATGGAATTATTCATTAAACGACCCCTTACACGCCTCATCCAATGGGATTGTGGAAAGAAAAAATCGTTCATTAAAAGAGATGGTGAACACATTGTTGATAAGTTCTGGTTTGCCACAAAACTTTTGGGGGGGGGGGAGTCATTCTTACGACTAACCGGATACTAAATCGAGTACCCCATAGAAAAACGCAATCCATTCCACATGAAAAATGCAAAGGAAGGAAGCCCAACTTGAATTATTTTAAAGTGTGGGGGTGTTTGGCAAAAGTGCAAGTTCCTAAATCCAAAAAGGTAAAAATAGGACCGAAAATAGTTGATTGTATTTTCATAGGATATGCGACCAATAGTAAAGCATATCGATTTCTGGTTCATAAATCAGAAAATCCCGACATTCATAATAATACGGTTATAGAATCAGATAATGCTGAGTTCTTTGAAAATATATATCCGTATAAAAAGGAATGTGAGTCGATTGGTGAAGGANCAAAAATACGGTTTTAGAATCAGATAATGCTGAGTTGTTTGAAAATAAATATCCGTATAAAAAGAAATGTGAGTTGATTGGTGAAGGATCTAATCAACCTCGGGAAGAAAGAAAAGAAAGTCAGGAGGATCCAAGACGTAGTAAACGTCAAAGAACGTCTACTTTATTTGGAACAAATTTTGTGACTTTCTTATTGGAAAATGAGCCTCGAACATTTAAAGAAGTTATGTCTTCTTCGGAATCATTATTTTGGAAAGAGGAAGTCAATAGTGAAATAGAATCCATATTGAACAACCATACATGGGAATTGGTTGATCTTCCTCCTGGAAATAAATCGTTGCGTTCTAAATGGATTTTTAAGAGGAAAGTGAAAGATGATGGCACTATTGATAAATATAAGTCAAGACTTGTGGTCAAATAGTATAGACAACGAGAAGGTCTTGACTATTTTGATACATACTCTCCGGTTACAAGAATTACGTCGATACGAACGTTAGTAGCATTAGCTACAGTTTATGGTCTTGAAATTCATCTAATGGACGTTAAAATGGCCTTCTTAAATGGAGATTTGGAGGAAGAAATCTACATGGAACAACCTGAAGGGTTTGTGGTTCCAGGTAAAGAAAAGAAGGTATGTAAACTTGTTAAGTCCCTTTACTGACTAAAACAAGCAACCAAACAATGGCATGAAAAATTTGACCAAATAATGTTGTCAAATGGTTTTAAGATAAATAAATGTGATAAATGTGTGTACATTAAAATTTTTCCAAATCACATAGTCATTATTTTCTTATATGTGGATAATATGATGATAATGAGTAATGACATTGCTAACATAAATGCGACTAAGCGTATCCTAACTAGCAAGTTTGAGATGAAGGCCTGGAAGTTGCTGATTTAATTCTAGGGATTAAGATCCATAAGACTCCTTAAGGTATGGCTTTTTCACAATCTCATTATATTAAGACAGTACTTGGAAAATTCAACCACTTGGGTTTTAAAGTTGCAAAGACTCCAATTGGCGTGAATCTTGCACTAGCAAAGAACAAAGGCCAAAGGATATCACAATTGGATTATGCTCGTGTGTTGGGGTGCTTAATGTATATCATGAATTGTACACGATCAGATATATCTTGTGCTATAAGTAAATTAAGTCGATAAACGAGCAATCCAGGCCAATCTCATTAGATGAAAATGAAACGAATTTTGGAATATTTAGAACATATCCAGGACTTTGCTTTGCACTACAGTAAATATCTTGCGGTGATTGAGGGATACTGTGATGCAAATTGGATCACCGGTTCAACTGATTCTAAGTCCACAAGTGGATATGTATTCACTATTGGTGGAGGAGCATTATCTTGGAAGTCGTCCAAACAAACTTGTATTGCCCGTTCTACAATGGAGGTTGAGTTCATAACCTTAGATAAAGCCAGTGAAGAAGTTGAATGGTCCGGAATTTCTTTAAAGACATTCCATTTTGGCCCAAACCGTTGGCACCAATATGCATACATTGCGATAGTCAAGCGGTAATTGGAAGGGCTGGGAGCGTTATGTATAACGGTAAATCTCATCATATACGACGAAGACATAAAACCGTTAGGCAGTTACTCCATAGAGGAATTATCACGATTGACTACGTAAAGTCAAGCGACAATGTGTCGGATCCACTTACAAAAGGCCTAACTAGAGAGGTAGTTGAGAAATCATCAAGGGGAATGGGACTATGGCCTAGAACAAGTCATAGTGGCGGTAACTCTACCTAGAAGACTGGAGATCCCAAGATCTAGGTTCAAGGAGATCAAACAAAGTCATTAATGACGGTTCNTGTAGCGATAAATCTTCCTAAAAGATTGGAGATCCCAAGATCTAGGTTCAAGGAGATCAAATAAAGTCATTAATGACGGTTCAACATTGTCAACTAAAATTTTGGTCCATTCTCGTGATGAGACAATGTTCAGTACCAAGGATAAAGCATTAAGGCTTTTTAATGAATTCTAAATTTGATACGGGGTATATCAAATAGTGTATCTACGAGATGACATGTTTAGGAATCACCTATGTAAGTGTGAAGTGTTAGCTGCTTCAAGAAGAATTTGTAAGGCCAGTTCTCTATGCATTTATGAAACCAGGCGGTGTTCATGGCTGAAACGAACACAAAAATGAGAACCAACTACGGTTAAGGGTTGATTGTGTGACTTATGGTTGTCTAGGTATACATCAAAGTTTGACGGTTCAATGATATCAAATCTACCGATTGACCGAGTATATCCGACATAAATTCACTACAGAAAGTTCAAAGGGAAACCTACTTATCTAGATGCGATTAATCCTATATAGCCATTCCCCATTCATGTAGGGGATTGTTGAGTTTTTTAAGATTAATTTAGCTTAAAAGAGGGTGAATGAGAAATGGAGAGAAAATGAAATATTTGAGTTTCCCTACTTGACAAAAGGACATTGTCCCATATTGGAAGAGGAAAAGGTTTTGATGGGTATATATACAATTGCGCTTCTTCTAGCCCTTAAAGAATTAAGAAGAAGGCAAGTCTCGCGTCGTCGTCATCATCGCTCGGCTCGGCTCGGCTCCAGCTTCGGCTTCGATCGATTGATTGATTAATTTTTTAGATCAAATTTATTTGTTAATAGTAAATATTAACATAATAATTATTAAATATCCGTTTTTTGTAAATGGAAAATTAATATTAAATCCAACGGAAAATTAAGTTTCCTCCACGTCCGTTTTCGTTTTTGCAACGGAAAATTAAGTTTTCTCCGCATTTTGAATTCCCGGCGTATTGTTGTGTAAATAGCCATTTACGTTGTGGCTGTTTTATATAAACAACCCTTCTGAAGAATTGCACCTCTTCAACTTGAACTCAACATATTTGCTAAAAATAGCAGTTTATTCTCTCAGATTTTTCATACGAAATTCTGAATTCTCCTCCTTTCTTCTGCATTGTTTTAACTGCAAAGAAAGCAACAGTAAGTGTGATCTGCTACCGATCTTTGTGTTCGCTGAAACACTTGGATTTGAAGTACCTCTACACCAGTGTGTAATTCGTTCTATCCTGGGATGAAATAATCCACAACCTTGGGTACTAGGAGGGGATTAAGTTCCTTCAGAAAACACTATAAATTCAGTGAGCTCGAATTAAATTATGTTTCTTTTACATTTATGCTTATACATTATTTTTCGTCTCTAGAATTATTTTACAAATACGGTATACTAACAATAGTAGTTGTGATTTAATCACTCTCTATATATTCGACTTCCGCAACATAATACACCTGATAATATAAATTTTAGATGTTCTTTTTTCGCCTTCCATGTTTTACGTAATTGTACTTCAGATTTTATCATATACTCGAGTATCTATTTTGGATGTCAATATAGCTGACATAATGTCATTGTAAATTTGTGATTTTCTGGCAGCTTATCCTTTGACTTGCTTTAAGGATCACCCCAGAAAGGGCGAGAAGCTGACGTTATCCCCTAGTGGTACTTTGTCTGCAATAACTGATTCTCTTGGCCGTATCCTACTCTTAGACACTCAGGCCCTTGTGGTGGTCCGTCTGTGGAAGGTTCGTTCTATGCTCCTATTTATAATTGTTTAGTGTGGTTTATCCAAATTATTTATAGTTATAGTTATACAAGTGATCATTAGATGGCGAAGAAAATATACTTGTGTAGTTCCGGTAGAATAATTTTTAATTATTAGTTCACTGAATCAATTTTTTATATAAGAACTGAATCTCAAATGTTGACTGGAAAATTGGATTTAAACATAATATTTTGAGTAGTTCATTTGAAATAATCCATAGCAAACGAGCCCTAAGTATCTTTTCAGGTTTATTGCCTGATATAATGGTGAACATATTGGTTTGCAGTGCTACCGTGATGCAAGTTGCCTCTTTGTCGAGATGCTTGCCAATAAGGACGTCGAAACATCTAGATCTCCTTACCGTGAACACATGAAGAGTGATTATTGCCTCTGTCTAGCGATTCATGCACCGCGTCAAGGGATTGTTGAGTTTTTTGCTGCACTCTCTGCTGTATCACTCTTCGCATTCATCTCGGATCCATTTTTAAGTATATACTTCAGACTCATGGAAAGCAACTCAATACAGCCACGGCTACCATCCTTTTGCAAAATGATTATTAGAGTAAACCACAAACACGTCTGATTTATTGTTTGCTTGTGAAAACTGTGTCTGACGAAAAATTGTTCGAGTAAATTTGCTGAGCAGTAATTTCTCTTGATATTACTGTATTCGAAAATGAAGATTGAGAATTTTTCTATCTAAATGAATGGTTATGTTAGTGTATTTGCATCCATAATCTCTTATAATTGTAGAAAGATACGAAAAAGGACATTTAGTCCATTCTGGAAAGAGCACTTCCAAGGATGAGATGTGAACTCTAGCTGATTGTATATCTGGAGATGCATAGGAGATTATGCTTGTTTTGACACTTGAGTTTATTATTGCAGATATGGCAGATGAGAACTGGTCCGCGTCTTCAAACTATTCCATGTGCCAAAGGTACCAAAATTTTGCAGCCTACATACAGATTTGCCTCATCGGAAGTATCTGTGGGTCCCTAAATAAAGAAATAAAAGAAATAAAAAAGGAAAGAAAATATGATTGGATTAATTGAGAAGCAATTGTGGGCGACAACAGCAAGATGCAAAACTAATTTGCTAAAGTTGGTTTTCTGATGGATTTTGCAAATGGAAGATATCAATATTTTGATGGGTTAGAGCTGCGGTAACTTCTCCCGTTAATAGAAGCGTTCAGCTTCATTTCACATACACCAAAATGAGAGAGATGAATAGAGCGTTGAGAGAGTAATCTGCAGACCGTAGTTTGTGAGATAAATATTGAGTGAGAGTAATATTTTAGTGAGGTGTTTAAAATAAAGAGTGTTATTTCTTTTGAAGTTGTAGTAATCTCTTGGCATTACTAAGTTGTAATATTATAGTGGTAATATTTTTCCTCTCGGGTATTGTATTTTACCATGTTAAAAGATTTATTGTCGTTATTACTCTCTTGTGTTATTATTTGTCGTGGATTTTATTCCTGGGCGGGAATATTATTTTCCCAACAACGTGGTATCAGAGCCATGGCGAATAATGGTCAGCTGTCTTTTCAGTACCCCGTCTCACAAAAGATAATTATGAGAAATTGTGTCTACGTATGAAAGTCATTCTTGGCTCCCATGATGTGTGGGAAATCGTAGATAAAGGATATGCAAAACCCGATAATGAGGAAACTCTACCTCAAAATGAAAAAAATATCTTGGCAAAGACAAGGAAGAAGGATCAACAAGCCCTCAGGCTCATCCACCAATGTCTGGATGATGCCATGTTTGAGAAGGTGACAGATGCTATCACCTCAAAGGAAGCTTGAGAGATTTTACAAAATTCTCTTCAAGAAGTTGACAAGGTGAGGAAAGTAAAACTTCAAACTCTAAGGGCTCACTTTGAAGTATTAAAAATGAAAGAATTTGAATGCATTGCGGATTATTGTTCAAAAGTGAAGGCGGTTGTAAATCAAATAAGAAGATATGGGGAGGACATTGAAGATGTCAGTGTGGTAGAAAAGATCCTTCGCACTTTAACACCCAAATTTGATTTTGTGGTGTGTGCTATTGAGGAGTCTAACGATTTAGACTCTATGGTGGTGGAGCAATTGGAGGGTTCTTTACAGATCCATGAAGAAAAGATCAAGAGGAGACAAGAAGTTCCACTGGAGCAACTTCTTAAAACTCATACATCATTTAAGGATTATGGAGGTGAAAAGAGCTATCGAGGGAATGGACAAGGACGAGGACGAGGCCGTGTCGGTCATGGAAGAGGAAGAAGTAATGGTAACAACTTCAACAATGAAGTTAAAATCCACTAGACATTTAGAGGTCGTGGTCGTAGACACAGAGGAGGAAGAGGACGTGACTACTACTAAGAAAATAATGAAAAAAAGTATGACAAATCCAAAATTGAGTGTTATAATTGTCATAAACTTGGCCATTACTCTTAGGAATGTCGTAGCAATGTTGAAGAAAAAGCTAACCTTGTTGACACAAGAAATAAGAGGATGAGTCAACGTTGTTGTTGGCACTCAAGGAAGAAGACAGAGATGATTGTAGCTTGTGGTATTTGAACAATGGGGAAAGCAATCATATGTGTGGATGCAAAGAGAAGTTTGTGGAGATCAATAAAACGGTGAGAGGTAATGTGTCCTTTGGAGATAACTCAAAGATTCAAATCGAAGGGATAAGTACGATTCTGATCTCCTGTAAAACTGGTAATCACAAACTAATTCAAGATGTTTATTATGTGCCAAAATTAAAAAGTAATATTTTTAGTTTTGGCCAACTTCTTGAAAAGGAATATGACATCCACAGAAAAATATGCATCTTTGGCTTAGAGATTCAAGTTGAATTCTAATTGCTAAAGTGCATATGGCTAAGAATAGATTATTCTCTCTGAATCTTAAGACAATTGATGCAAAGTGTTTGAAGGCTAATGTGCAAGATGAATCATGTTGTTGGCACATGCGATTTTGGCACTTGAATTTTGACGCACTCAAATCAATGAGAGAAAAGAACATGGTGCATGCGATACCATCAATCAATTGTGCGAAGCTTGTCTTCTAGGAAAATATGCAAGGAGGAGTTTTCCAAAGGAGGCCATGTCAAGATCAACTAAACCGCTCCAGCTTGTTCACACTGATGCGTGTGGGCCAATCAATTCACCTTCCTTTGGTAAAATTAAATACTTTGTACTCTTCATTGATGAATTTAGTAGAAAGACTTGAGTTTATTTTTTGAACCAAAAATCTGAAGCTTTTGCTACTTTTGAAAATTTCAAAGTACTTGTAGAAAAAAAAAGTGGCTATGAAATAAAAGCTTTAAGGTCCGATAGAGGAGGCGAATTCACTTCAAAAGAATTTAATGACTTTTGTCAATATCATGGATATCGCTGCCCTCTAACGGTACCTTATTCACCCCAACAAAATGGAGTTGCAGAGAGAAAGAATCGAATGATTCTTAATATGGCTAGATGTATGTTGAAAGCTAAAAGTATGCCCAAGGAATTTTGGGCCGAAGTTGTTTCTTGTGCAGTTTATTTGAACAATAGATCTTCAACAAGAAATGTTAGAGATCAAACCCCTCAAGAAGCATGGAGTGGAAGAAATCCAAGTGTCAAGAATTTGAGAATCTTTGGGAGCATAGCCTATGCTCATGTGCCACATCAAGGGAGAGCTAAGCTTGACGATCGAAGTGTCAAGCATGTATTTGTTGGATATTATACGAGTTCAAAAGGCTACAAGTTATACAACCCAAGCAGCGACAAAGTTGTGGTAAGTCGTGATATTGAGTTTGATGAAGAATTGGCAAGGAACTGAGAAGCTCAGGAAGAAACTTCATATGATTTTCTTCCATACTTTGGTGATGAAGAAGAACCAGAGACCGTGGAACCTATGCAGGACACAACTCCACCTCCTTCTCCAACAAATGTTGCATCCCCCTCTTCTGAAGAAAGTTCAAATGAACAGCCGCAAAGGAGAAGGAGTATTCAAGAGCTCTATGAGAACATAGAAGAAGTTACTAATTTTGATTTTTTATATTGTCCCTAATTTGCTGATAGTCAACCAATGAACTTTGATGAAGCTGTTACAGATAAAAGGTGGAGACAAGCCATGAAGGAGGAGATCGATTCAATAGAGAAGAACAACAATTAGGAGTTAACAACTCTTCCCAAATGTCATCGAGCAATTGGAGTTAAATAGGTATACAAAATAAAGAAGAATGATGATGGAGATGTGGAGAAACACAAGGCACGACTTGTGGCTAAAGGCTACAAGCAAAGGCAAGGCATTGTCTATGAAGAAGTCTATGCACCTGTTGCCCGAATGGAGATGATTTGTTTGCTGGTCTCTTTGGCGACGCAAATGAAGTGGAAGGTCCATCAACTAGACGTCAAGTCAGCCTTCTTAAATGGCTATCTTGAAGAAGAAGTCTATGTTGAACAACCATTGAGCTTTGTGGTAAAAAACCACGAAGATAAAGTGCTGCGATTGAAGAAAGCTTTAAATGGTTTAAAGAAATCCCAACGAGCATGGAACAGTTGCATCGACAATTATCTTCAAGAAAATGGGTTTACTCGTTGTCTCCACGAATATACTCTTTACCTTAAAGTTCATACTAATGGAGATATCTTGCTTGCTTGTCTTTATGTTGATGATCTTATTTTCACGGGCAATAACATAAGTTTGTTTGAAGCTTTTAAGAAAGATATGTCACGTGAGTTCGAGATGACAGACGCAGGGCTCATGTCATGTTACCTGGGCCTAGAAGTAAAGCAGATGGAGGATCAAGAAAGCTATACAAAAGAGATATTGAAGAAGTTCAACATGCTCGCTTGCAACCCGGTGAATACACCGATGGAGCGTGGGGCAAAATTGTCCAAGTTTGATGAAGGAGAAAAAGTGGATCTCACATTTTTCAAAAGTCTTATGGGGAGTTTGAGGTACTTGACTTGTATCAGGCCAGATGTACTCTTTGCAATTGGAGTAGTAAGCCGCTTCATGGAAGCTCCTACCTCCACTCATTTGAAAGTCACTAGAAGAATTCTTCGTTACCTAAAAGGTACAATTGACTTTAGGTTATTTTATTCTTCTTCTAATGACTTCAACCTTATGGGATTTTGTGATAATGATTATGCCGGAGATATTGATGATAGAAAAAGCATAACTGGTTTTGTGTTTTCCTTGGGTGATTTTGTTATTTCTTGGAGCTCAAAGAAACAATCAATTGTTACTCCTGTGAAGCTGAATATGTAGCAGCAACATCTTGTACGTGTCATGCTATTTGGTTGAGACGATTGTTGAAGGAGCTCAATTTATCACAAATTAAAGCTACAGAGATTTGTATTGACAATAAATCCGCACAAGCACTCGCGAAGAATTCAGTGTATCATGATCGAAGCAAGCATATAAATACAAGATATCACTTCATCAGAGAATGCATTGCCAAGAAGGAAATTAAGCTCAAATATGTAAAATCTCATGATTAAATTGCGGATATTTTTACAAAGCCTCTCAAGTTTGAAAAATTTTATAGATTGAGAACAAGACTTGGAATGAAGAAGAGAAATCAAAATTAAGGAAGAGATTTGCGGCTCCCTAAATAAAGAAATAAAAGAAATAAAAAAGGAAAGAAAATATGATTGGACTAATTGAGAAGAAATTGTGGGCGACAACACCAAGTTGCAAAACCAATTTGCTAAAGTTGGTTTTCTGATGGATTTTGCAAATTGTCAATATTTTGATTGGTTAGAGCTGCGGTGACCTCTCCTATTGATAAGGAAAGAATTAGTGATAAGGAAAGAATTAGAGTTTAATTAGGAATGTGTAATATTTTCCTTATTACCTTGTATATTTATTTTCCTTGTTTAGGTCTTGGTCTCCTATTAGGTTTAGGTTTTCTTCTCCTATTAGGTTTAGGTTTTCTCTTATTTCTCTAACTTCTTTGTCTATAAATACTTGTGGAATTAATGATAAGAGCAAGAGTTTTTCCTCCCATATTGTTCTTTGTCTTCCGCATCAAATCTTTCATGGTATCAGAGCCATAGTCTTTTGAAGAACTCTTCATTGTCTAATATTATTAATTGTCTTTGTTCTATTTTTGAACAGTGTGTTTTTTGTCTTGAATTATGGCCGACGAAACACAGGCCGTTGTGAAGGA